>VWPW01018745.1:0-88173 GCA_013389825.1 Crypturellus undulatus
ATTATAAATTAATTAATGGTGGTGAATGTTATTTACTTACTTGAAATAAAATAGGTAGGTGCAAGATATTAATGGTTTCTTCCTGTGCACTCTTGCTGTTTGCAAAGGATATTTTTGTCCTTTAGTGTGGACTGCATTTTAAGGAACTGATTCCATCTTCACAGTTTCTTTGCAGAAGATGTGCATGCATGATAATCTTTAAATTGTGCTTGGTCATCTTCAGGTGTCTCTATTAAGTTTGAACTTTGCTTATTTTGTCCTCTTCCGAAGGACTTCTCATTCCCAGAAGGATTTATTGCTGAAAGAACATTGGAGCAGTTAGGACAGAAACCAGGAAACAAGATTTCTGTTGTAGGCTTTTCATTGCAGGAAAGGTCATTTTTGCCTCTGATCACTTGTTTGCAAAATTGGATATAGTGATACTCATTGATATTGTATGGAGTCATTTTAGAATAAATGTTTATGGAGTTCCTGGTCTCCTCTGTTAGAATGCGAATGTCCTTTTTGGTTAAGATCCCTTTTTTTTGTAGTAGAGTATTTGTTCATATTCAGTGAGTTGTGCAGGAATACCAGGCGGTCTCATTCCTGCCGTCTATCTTGTGTTTTATTCTAGTCTTTCATCAGGTCTTAAATGCAAAGCAGTGTTGGAGGAGTCCAGCAAACCTGGAGGTTTTGTAACGCACAACATGCAGTGCTGGCTCTGGGTGGTCAGAAGTGAGACTGTGTCGCTGTCAGAAAAGGGCTTGCAACTCTAATGCCCCTGACTTATGGACAACATACGTCCCTCACTAGGCTTATGATCCCTCTGCTTCTCGGTACTGCTTATTGACTAATCGTGAGCATCCTTCTCGCGCTGCCTGGGTTGATTGGGGATGTTCTCTGCCACTTTCTGCTAATGCAGCTTGCCAGGAGTTTGAGTCATGCAAAGTGACTGTAAGTGTCACGCGCAAGCTGCTCAGGCAGCCCCGACAGCAAAAGAAAGAGGATGTCCTGGGAGGTGGGGAGCAGACTGTTCTCAGGAAGCAGGCTCACTAGCAGAATTGCGCCTTTATTGTCACCATTTTTGTGGGTACCCTTTAACTTGTTAAGCAAATTTTCTCAGAGCTGGATTTTTCTTCCTTTTTTTTTTTTTTTTTAACATTTATTTACAACAGATACACACATTTCTTGGTAAAATTTTTGCTGAGTTGGTAAATGGGCCATGAATTATGTGGGATGTTAACAGGAAAAAAGGAGTAGCTAAATACAAACTTTTAGCAGAAAACTGTTTCTAAGGTAGGAACCCTCTGGCTCTCGGCCTTCTTGCAGTACCTCTGAAATTCACGTCTGGTGAAAACACCCTGAATAGGGAATGCTGACCGCTCGTAACGGATTGCCCCAAAGTTGCACAGCACAAATTATTTCAAGAAATGAATCTTCCCCGGTGTTTCTGGCAGGTGGCGGTGGGGACACCCCTTAACAGACCGCTTGGTGGTCACCTCAGAGCCTGCGATGTCGGGCCGTGCTTTATTCTGCGAGTTGAGGCAGAAATCGTCTTTCTGTTTAAGCCGTGCGCAGCAGTCGGCTCCGTGAACCTCGCCGAGAAGCTCAGGCTGCACCCGCTGCGCGGGCACGGCGGGGTCGCAGCTAATGGGGAACATGCTCAGCTGGTGCCTTTTGTCAGCCTAATTCTCCTGTGGCCGGCAGAGCTGCGCTCGTTTCTGCCGCCCAAGCAGCGCTGGTTTCTCCCATTGCTCCCTTTCGCCCAGCTGCCAGAGCAGGAGCCTTCCTGCTTCCCCAGCACAACTTAATGATGTCCCTCGCATTCCAACAGGGCAGCGCGTCCTACAAGCAACGTATTTCCTTACAAGTGATTGGTTGTTTAGTCACCTGGGAGTGATAACTCCAGGTTAAACCTGGGAGGTGGTTTCCTTGGTATTGGGATATAGACAGTACATTTAGAGGACGAGGCTTAGCTACTTGTGAAGAAAATTATAAATTAATTAATGGTGGTGAATTTATATTACTTGATTACTTGAATTTATGTTACTGATTTCTGCTGGAATAAGGTAGCATTGAACTTTGATTTTTTTTTTTTTAAATATTTTTTCATTAGTGATTCATCAGGCCATTTCATACTGTAACCCTTACACAGAGGAAGACTTCCCCTCCTTTCCCCCCACACATTTTTAGTTATTTGTAGTTATTTGCACTTATGTATCTGCTATCCAGATGTCCATAATCACATATGAAGAAATGCAAACACAGAAGCCTGTTCCAAAGAAGCCTGTAGTTCTCAAAGACACAGGACAATAATTTTTGAATGTTTTTCAAATGGTGGGTCCTTAGGCCCGGGGAAATTTTTCAGTGCAGAAGCCTAAACGTTATTTGTGTTTCCGGTCTAATTAATTAAAAGATAGGAACAGAGTGGCACGTGGACAAAACAAGCGCTTCTTCTGGTGGGCTTTAATATCCTTTCCTTGTGATCATAGGCAGAGCTTCCTATCTTAAGCACGGTTGTTCGCTTAGAACAACTTGGGTGGCAGTCACCTCACCCGAGCGTAGGTACCACAAAGCTCCGAGCTCCTTTGGTGGGGGATAGGGATAGGATTCACCTCGTGAAGATCCTGGTGCTTCCTCCATGACATGCTGACAACAGGGGTAGCTGTAATGACCTGCTTAGGCTGAAACATGGATTAGCTGCCACCCAAAAACAACCCCCTCCTGCTTGTCAAAAGAAAAAAAAAGTTGTTTTTGCTGAGAAAGTGCCAAAAGGGAAAGAGATTTGAGAAGCAACGTCCTTCATCTGTCACAGAGCAGCTGCAAAATAACAGTGAAATACAGATTTTCCTCCATCCCAGATGCTGTCTGGGTCTTTAGTTATAGTCCACACTGATGTGGATTAAAATTTGACAATAGTTGCCCAGTCTTTCTTGTGCATATTACCCTTCTTTCTGTCACAGCAATGTCTAAAGAGATCAGGACATGCTCTACTAGGCTCTACATGAATAGAGAACAAGAGTTGGTTTCCCTTCTAATTGCAAATAGTCTGCATGATCTCTGCTCTTCAGAGATTTAGGCTGGCTTTAAACAGGCAAAAGAGCGGGGAAGCTGCATTACCTGGTGAAACATGTTTTCACATGCTGGATCACATTTTAAAACGTGTTTTAATAACTAGCAGCTGCTTCCAATTTAGAAAGCTGTTCCGTATTAAATGCAGGTGAGTTTTCGAAAGTGTAATTAGATCTTTTTGTTGTTTATTGCAGAAGATGCTGTCTAATTTTGAAATGTGGCATTGTGGTGATTACCCATAAAACAGCAGTCAGCTTTTGGCCAGCAGAATGCTAACAGTCATTTTTCTAGCCATCCCCAGTGCATATTACATGTGACAACAGTAGTGTATTATTTATAACAAGAAGTTATGTTTTCCCATATTTAATTTATCAAGATGCATTTACATATTCCAGATCTAGCATTTTCCTGATAGGTTAATGGTAGGACTAACATGGTCTGCTTGAGTAAAGTAGTCCTCATTTTTAGATATGACTCCACAGTCTGGCCCCATGATCAGTGCCTCCCATTTTGTACTGCTATTTTTAACTGGGTTGTACTGGTCATAGCTACGATATGGAGCTGTAAAACTGAGTATCAACTCTGTCATTCTGGTGGCCATGTTATCCATTATGGTTTATGAATTTCTCCTGCAGCTGAAGTTAATTGCTGGTATTTTTTGTCACCTTCAGAGCCGTGTATTGTGAACCTCACTGGCTGCCAGTTGCATGAGCAGTTTCTCTACATTTTGGTGGGACGGTACCGCTTGATTTTGTTTTTGGCTGGAGACACTTTTGATGTTGAAGTGGGCAGAGAAGGTGTCGTAGTTGTCGTTTCACACTCGCTAGCAGTGGGGACAGTGGAGCTGATTACCAAGTGAGGGAAAAGGCACAAACCTTTTAGCAGACACCAGAACCCAGACGGGGAGTTTGGCGGACACAAGCTGAGCGAATGTGTGAGGCCCCACAGCCCCTGGCTGTGCTGCACAGATGGGTCACGAGTGGCAGGAGTGCCCGCTGCCTCACTCTGCTTCAGCATAAGGGATCTGCAACCTTCATCTTTCCTGTGCGAGATCGGGAGATTGAGAAGCTGATCTCCACCAGCTGGTTACTGGGGTCTGCTGTCAACTAGGAAAATGAGCTTTTCCCTTTTTGCTAACTCTTTAAGTGAATTTAAAAAAATGTAATGAGTAATAACTGTTGATTTATATTAAAAAAAAAAAAACTACAAATGGGGCCAGTAAGTGTTACATAAAAGATAATCGACTTATGTGTGGTGAATCCCTGATTAAAATGTTTTACACCAGCTGGGGAAATCTCATGGAGAGGCCCTGCTCCAGGTTTGCTTTGAGCTCTGTTTCAACCCCCTTTCCATAAACTCCCATGCTCGGGTGGCAGGTCCTTGTGCCTCAGGTTGCAGGAGCTGGTAGCCCCTGGCAGAGGGCAGGAGCAGACAAGGGGCAGAACAGGCTGCTAAATCACTGCTATGAACGTAGCAGAATTGCAAACAGTCCTGCAGACGTGTCCAGCTGCTTGTATTTATCTTCCCGGTGCGTGCAGCTGCCCATCTAAATAACTGCCCTTTTCTCTCGGCCTTGCTATGAAAAACCCCAACTGGAAGCGTTACTGATGTGGAAGCACGAGTGTCTCATAATATCATAACTTAATCTATAACTTAATTTAAAAGCTGAACCCTGAGGTGCATTTAAAAATGAGATGTAACAAGTCATTTATGATAGGTATACTCCGCATAGGCAAACAAAAGTGTTGATCCCTGAATTACTGAACAGCCATGTTAAGTAGAGCTGGGTAGGGAACAGCTGTTAGGAACCTGCAGTCTTTTTTTTTTCCCCACCAAGATATCCAAAAACCTTCCCTTCACATGCATCAAAATGCCGTATTGTTGTTGTTGCTGAACTGCGACCCTGGAGCGAGCCCGATATTCAGAGGGCTCCAAGAGGAGAGAGAGGTCCTCGGTTATTCCCTTCTCTGCTACAACGAGTCCTTTCTCCCTGGAGCCCTGGGCTGGCAAAACGTGTCTGGTGCTGAGTGTCCAGGCACACGCAACAGAAGCACAAGGGCTCTGTGTCTGCCCTGCTTCTGGCACCAGATTTCCTCCCCCTGCCACGGAAAAAAGTATTTTCAGCAGCAGATCAACAGTGAAGGTGAAGCTGTTTTAAAAAAAAATAAATACGTGGCCTTTATGTTTTGCTCTGCACTCACTTTCCCCTTATCTCGGTACAAATTAAGTGGAAGAAGTTATATAGTATTAGGGTTGAAGAGATTTGAGAGTGGAAGCTGTTGCTGGAAATCCCAAAGATGATTAGAGCTTATTTCCTCACCCATCTTTGACTCAGTTACAAGATTAGGCTTTGGTTCCTGTTGCACATAATTTCCTGAGAAGCAAAGGAGAAAGCCCATGGGTGCACACTGAATAAAGCAGCTTGCTGTCATTCTTTGAGGCCACGAAACCAACTCTTGCAAAAACCCTGTATGTTGCTGTGTGTTATTTGGTGGTAAGAGCCAGTGTGCATTGTAGCAATGAGTGGGATGTCTAAAGCAAGTGAAGAACAAGGGTAGGAAGAAGCACTGGGTAGGTCCAGGTAGCATCTCAGAGACACAGTTGCCAATGTCAGGTGAGGAAGGAAAGCAAACGCAGAAGAGAACAAGGAAGCCAAGATCAGAAAAGTGGTGCACGGCGTTGGTGCTGGTCGCTGCACAGTAAATGACAGGACCCAGACGCAGGCTGTGCCTGCAGACCGTGGCAGGGACCCCCTGGAGGCGCGTGCCTGCGTATGAGGAGACGTATTCCGAGCTGCCTGAGTTTAATTAGGGCTTTGCTAGCATTCCCATAAGAAAAGCAAATGCTTTCTCTGTCATGGTTGCAACTCTCAGGGAGTTGCAACTCAATGGAATGAAAAGTGAGAAGGAAAGTCGGCGTATTTATTTGCATATTTATAGATCCCAGCCGGGCAGAATTAGGCATCTTGAAGTAAGGCCTGAGTTTGCTTGTTCTCCCCCCGCAGCATCCCGTCCTCTGCAGCAGGAGCAAACACTGATCCCCAAACCTTAAAGCACAAGCTGGCCCAGGTGCCCGTGTGTAACCATTAAGGCTCATGCAGCAGCTGGGGCAGAACTGTCACAGCCTCCCAGGAGAGCGGCCACCAGCTTGGCCTTCCCCTCCACTGCCCTTTTAGAGAACCTTTTAAACATTACAATGTACCGAAATCCCATCTGTGGAAGAATAGCAGGGTTTCAGTTAAAACAAATGAACTATGGTATGCATGAGCAGTCTTGAACCCCTTTGTAATCAACCTGAAGCCAATGCATCATATCTTTTAAAAAAATGTTTCATGGAAAAACAATCTGACACTGCCTACAGGCATACAATATTTTTAAAAGTGATCATTAAATTAAAAAAAAATGAAACCTGAACCATATATGTCACAAATTTAAATCATTTAAATGTTTCATGCTTTTTTTTTTTACCAATGAAATATCCAATTAAAAGGAGATGAATACTAAACTTTATAGAGGTTTTGGACCTGATTAGGCATTTGTCCAGTCAATTTTGAGCTGCCCGAAGACAATCCAGCACTGTTTGAAAAGCCATTTTAATGCCCTTTGTAAGGGCATTAAAAGCAGTAACAGCAGCAGTGAGATTGGTGTGAGTGAGACTTAAAGTCCTCTACCCACATGGCTTCAGTCTACCATTTGTGTAATTTAGCTAATTTTGATAAGGCAGTATAATTTGTACTAAGTTGAGTGGCAGAGAATACTCCAGATCTAATGTGATAGCTCACGGAGATGTTACAACTCTGCTTCGCAATAGAGACCGTGCAGCACACCGTGTTGATCTTGCAGAGGAACACCACGATTTAATGCCAAGGTAAGGACAGGGACCTAACATACCACGGAGGCCTCGATGTACCAATTTAAATGCTACCGTAACACTGCAAACTTGAGCTGTTGGAGAAGCTCTGACATGAAGAGCCCTTTACGCAGTCTCCCGAAAGACAGATTTTTACATATCCCCGTATATTTTGGCAGGTTTAATTTGTTGGTGAAATCGCTGCCTGGGCTTAGTGTGTCTCTAAAGGCCTATAAAAAGACAGGAAGTGTCACCTGTTCTGCGGAGTATTACTTATAGTTGTATAAGCTACTTGTTTTTTTCTGTACCACTTGGCATCTCAATGGTATTTTTAAGTGGGTGCTTGATTTTCTGTCTTAAACTGTAAGTTTTTCATTGAAGGGATTATGTTTGGGACATAACTGCTTGCCTACAGAGGACGATAACAGTGATAAAAGTAGAGAAAGAGATTATTAATTTATCATAAACAGCATTCATGGAACTATAGGGGCACTTACTGCTCTTAATTGTGCTGTTGAATGAGGGGTCCTCTGACTGGATTTAATGAAACAGGATACGTCTGGATCATGGAGCTGACTGCTCCAGCATATAGTTTATGGGTAGAGCAGTGGCCTCCAGGGCCCAGACTAATGTTCGTTAGAGCTAGGGTAGAGATAAAAGATGTTGCTCAAAAGCTATGGGCAAACTCATAGGTCCAGATAAGCCCTGAAACATCTGCGACCTTTGGGCAGGAACCAGAGCCAAGAGGAGGCAATGGAGAGATTTTGGCAGGTGTTTATGCTTAAACCTGTGTGGTTTTAGGTCACCTTCATCTTTCTCACCCTCTCACTAACTGAACTCGGCCCGTGACTCCCTTTTGGTTTGCACATCACTAGTTTTAAAAATGTATTTCCATGTCATTGCTTTTTGATGTTTTATTGGGAAGCTGCTCACCCTGCTTTTATGCCACATCTCTCGGAGCATCTTCTCAGCCTGTACCTGTATAAACCTGGTCTCTGTAAACCTTGATTTCCTTCCATCTTTGCCTTCTGATGGTCTTGTTATATCCCGCCTCCGACTTTGCAACAAAGACGTAGTTAGCAATTTAAATAATCTGCATCTTCTAGCTGATGTTAGTCTGCTAAAGCTGCCGCCTTAAGGCATAACATACCCAAAGTGCTCCAAGGTAGAGATAATTTTGCACCGTGTGATCTCTTGCACAGCGAGAACGGTGCAGTGAGAAGATCAAGCCATGTGTTAGCAGTAGGAATCCAGGAGGATTGGCCATCTGCCGGGGAAGGCATTGCCTTGGGGATAAAACCTGTGCAACGTCCTTGCACCTGAGCTTCAAGCACCTGCGCCTGTGCTGCACGACCCGCTGCTGATGGGCTCTCGTTGACCCAGCAGTTGCAGCCACAGTATTTATTTCACAGCACTCATGGTGGAACTGCTTGTTTTCATCCATCCCGCCCTGTGCCTCCCTGTTTGACATGCATCTCTACGCACATCCTTCCAATATTTATTTATGTGTCCTTCTTTATGTGTCCTTCTACGTGTCCACTTTAAAGTGGCCATTCTTCAGGGGTTGTATCCTGAACTCCAGAAGGGCTTGGATAAGGTCCCAGAGATTGCTCATCTCTTTTTGTCTTTTACAGAGTACTGTTGCTGGCCAAATTGCATCCAAACGAGAAAATATCTAGAGTAATCCAGGGGAAGTCAGACATGACATCAGCAGAGAGGCTCAGGCAGATAGCAAGAGCTGGGGCCGTTGCTCTTATTTTCACAGCGTGCTTCCATAGTCATGAATTAGTGTGATGCCACTGTGCCAAATGCATAAAATCTTTCAATACAAGGTGCCATCTCAGCAGTTTAAGTCCAGCGCAGGGATTTGCCTGCGGTCAGTGTTTGCACTGGCAAATTCTGGTTATTTGCAACAGCTGGTTTTTGCCCAACCAGCTCATTCTGGGTAAGATACTAGCATGAGCCGAAGCATCATTCTTTGCCGGCGAGCAGATTGCTGTCATAACATGCTCAGTCTGCACCATGGGTATATAATAAACCTATCCATCGTCCCCTAAATTTACAAGGATAAATGCCATTTCTCAAGCTGAGCTGATACATATCATCTCATTCACTTGGGATGTAGGTATCAGGGTGATACTGAATTAATCCATGTCAAGTTTAGATAACTTCATCCAGTGAGTTTCTTGGTGTGACAGTGATACAGATGGTTAATAGTCCATTTTTGTCAAGTGGATTTGACACTTGACATGTGTCAAGTGACATGTATTATTATGTATGCCGTATGTTCACGTATGCTAAAGGAGCTTTGCTTTTGGGCTGTCTGAAGGTGGGATCAGGCCCTTTGGCTGTTGTCCAGTCCCATGCCCTTGGACTTCAAGCTGCCTTTTGTTTGATTTTAGTATAATGTTCTTGATATTTAAGAGAATGAGTAGACAAGGAAAATGAAGGCTCGATTTTGACCTGAACTCTGAAACTCTGCTCATCATTTATGGGTGAAACTATGACTTCCTAATGCTGTGGTTACAAAGCATGAATATATCATGAGTGTAATTTTGAATGTAGCTGCCTTAGAAGAGTTTCCAGTGCCTGGAAATGATCCCCCTGCTCAGTACGGGAGGTAGAGTTTGGATCCCGGACTGGCCATTTCACTTGACACGTTTCTTTATTAAAAACAGCTCCTGTGCCTTGGTCATAGGCCTACAACTTATCAATAATCCTGGGGTTATTTTTGGACAAATAACTTATTCACTGAAAAATGCAATTTCTTACATTTTTTTTGCAAGTTTCTTCCTAAACTGTTTACAAGTTCTTCCCAGTTCAGTACTAGTTTTTCTAATAGAGAAATATTCCATTTTGAAGTAGTTGGCACCCAAAATAACAAAAGGTCCTAGTACAAACACAAAAAGAGGAAGAGAGGAGAAATACGGTTAGGAAATTATTTTGTATCTCAGTGTCAAAAGGTCTCTCAGCAGGATGTGTTGAAGATTAATCAATAAATAAGACAGTTTCAGAGCAATATGTTTAGACAATGCTTTTTGATTGGGATTGAGTAAAATATTCTGAAACATTTTTTTTTAATCCACTGGCAATACAAATATTTTTATGTTTGTCCGGGAACTAAAATGTTTTAAAAGAAAATAAAAATCTGTAGTATTTTTTGTCATATAAACTTTAAAGATGAAAACAGTATGAAATTTACTTGCTGAGGTAATAAACACATTGAAGGAATATTTGAAATATATATCCATATGGATGTATATTAAAGGAAAGGGGAGCACAGCCAGTGTAGAAAGATTCATGCAATAGTTCCAACAAGACCGGAAAAAAAACACAGTGGCTGCTGAAAAAAAAAGTAGACTGGAGTAGAAAGAGGAAATAATATTTTGTGTTCACTAAGATAACCAGAAGTCCAGGCAGAAACCCCTGCAGGACTAACACGAAGGGAAGGAATGCTAGGGGAAGTGTGCATCGGAAATGAGGTTGGAAACCTGGATATTTTGAAATAAATACTTTCTACCAAGAATGAAAACCCCTCTGTTCTTGTAAACACAGAGCTCTTGATGAATGGTTTCCTTTTTATGTTTCACTCACACTAACCTCCGGGGTTCTCAGTTTTTCCCTGCCTTGATGGTACCCATCCAGATTTAGTACAAGTGCAGATGGCATTCATATGTGCTTAATCCTGTCTTTCAAATCGTGTATCCTGTCTTAGCCCATTAGATTCTTTCAGCACTTCAGCACAGTGGGAAATCGAAAAAATCCTTTCAGGAAAGCATCCTGCAATCCCCAGCACATGGAGCGTGATTTAAAGATGTTGGCAATCGTGTCTTCTTTCGTCTTCCCATACTCTGCAGGAAGCATAATGAATTTCTGCTGAGCTCTGATCCAATCCTCAGAATGGGAGGTGGGCAAAATCCTTACCAAACAACTTAAGTGATGATGCACGAGATGTTAGGAATCTCGGCTTGCTCCCTGTCTTTCTCTGCTTCTAAAAACTAGCAGGAAGAAAAAGCTTTCGTTCTCCAGGAGAGTAGTTTTGTTATGTATAATGAAATATTAAATAAATAAATCATTTTTGCACACACTTTTTGGGCAGAACTTGAATTTTCAAGCTCAGGAATCCATTGTGGTTTTCTTGTTAGCTAAGTGAAGCTGATTTTGTCTTTACATTTTATACTAACAAAAGCACTTTATCATAAGGGTAAAGGAGTAGTTTCCCTTTCCATGAGACTCCCCAGCTAAATTAGACAAACTCAAATTTATGGACTGAGTTTCTGGATCATATAAAGCCTTTTGGAGAAAAGCTGAATGGTTGAGATTAGCTCTGATTTACTTGGATAACCCAGCAAAGAGTAGCACAAACTGCTTTTGTCCTAAGTTCAGCCATTCTGTTAGTGAGGAAGTTTGTTTAATCAGTTTTTCATGGCAGTTTTCTGCCTTCTGGCCATCTGGAGTATATTACAGACAAGAACTTCTACATAGTTAAATGAGAGACGTGCAGCCTTAAAACCTTCCTTCTACCCTCCTGCCTTCTTTCTTTTTTCTTTAATTTCTGATTTGAACATTGCAGTAGTGGAAGCATGATGATTTTCAGGATATATGGAGCACTTTGCTAGGTTAAACATTGATCAGCTTTAAAAAGATGATTGGCTGAAATTGTTCCTTTTGGTTTCATCTTTTTTTTTTTTTTTTCCTTCCACAATAGCTGATTTGTTGGAAGAGGAAGCAGCAATCTGCCAAACACTGTCATTCCATTGAGAGAGAAGCAAATGGTACTTTTGGAAGATGCAGCAGGCTGAAAAAAAACAAACTGTTAGTGTGCATAGCACAATTTAACAGAGCAGAGAAAAATGTGATTCTCATGGAGGAAAAAAATTCTGCAGAGTGAATTAAAAGTGGAAGATGAATCCACATATTTTATTCTAGTAGCAGTAGCAGAGCTGGGTGGAAAAACAAGTTAAGCAGTTTTTATTTTAAAAAACAGGTTAAGCAGTTTATTTTACATGGCCATTTACTGGCATGAGAGGCACAGAGAGAATTTTCTTAGTGTAGGACTGAAAAGGACTTAGCAAAATCATGTGTTTAGATTTAGTTGAACTCTTAGTTAATATTTACTTCAATAACTGTGGCCAATAATCTGCCACCTAACAAATAAATAGTAGTGCAGATGCTTACGGTTCTTTGCCACTGAAATAGCAGGATTTGTATGAAGGAAGATGAGAAAATTACTTGTTCCATTATTTTATATACTAAACTATTCTTATGCACTGAGTTTCTTGGTAAATTATGGTTTAGTTGTGAATTACCAAGGCTGATGTTAGAGAAAATGTAAACAGGGAGCTTTCAAATACAAATTAGGTTCTTAAGTTACCAAGGAGCTTTTAAAAATATTGCTGTATACCTAGAAGGGCACGGTGGTAACATAATACTTTTAATTTTATTGTGCGTTCCAAACGCCTCGAGCAGTTTGTTGTTTATCATCAGTGGTTTTCAAACGTGGCAGGGAATTATTTCCCTCGTGAGGGCTCTGTGCGGCGGGTAGGGGTTGCCGGTCTCTCACGTATACGAGCTCTGCCTGCGCTAGCTCGAGTCGCCCCGCGTGGGCACAGCAGCATGAGGGGGTCAGGGCTCGGCTTGGCTCCTCGAGCGTGACCCTGGGCTGGTTCTGGAGGCATCACCAAAAGCCCCATTGCTTCTTCCTGGAGAGTAAAACCAGGTACAAGGAGAGGTCCTTGGCTGCCCACCCTGTGCTGCCGCGGTTCCCCCTTGCAGGCCCAGGCGTGGCTGGTGCCAAAGCCAGAACGTGGGTTGTGCTTCACCTCTTCTGCATGGAGCTGCTGTGCTTATCTGAGGGCCAGCGGCTGTGTCTATACTGGAAAATTAAAGAGGGCCAAGGCCCATTCCCAGCTCCAGGCTGAGGTGGTAGAGACTGGCTTGCGCGCTCCACATCCCTGTTGTGTGTCACTACTGTGTTTGCCTTAGAGAGAACTGAGCATCTGGAGCAGCGCCAGTGTTCAGCTCATGCAGTTAAACAACAGGAATCCAGCATTTGTATGGAATCATTGCGTAGCTGAGGTTGGAAGGGATCTCTGGGCATCATCTAGTCCAACCCTCCCACTCAAACAGGGTCATCTAGAACATGTTGCACAGGATTGTGTCCAGTTAGGCTTTGAACATCTCCAGAGAAGGCAACTCCACAACCTGTGCCAGTGCTCAGTCATCCCCACATTTACTCAAATTTAGGCAGAAATTTCTGTGTTTTCAGTTTGGGCCTATTGCCTCTTGTCCTATTGCTCTCCACTGGTGAAAGTAGCCTGGCCGAGACCTTCCTGACACCCTCCCTTAAAATATTTATATACACTGATAAGATTTGCTGTCAGTCTAAACAGTCCCATCTCTCTTAGCCTTTCCTCATATAAGGGATGTTCCAGTCCCCTGATCATCCTCATAGCCCCATGCTGGACTCTCTCCAGTAGCTCCACATCCCTGTTGTGCTGGGGAGTCCAGAACTGGACACAGCACTCCAGATGTGGCCTCACCAGGGCTGAGTAGAGGGTGAGTATATCTGCCTTGACCTGCTAGCAACTGTCTTCCTAATGCACCCCAAGACACCATCTGTGTGTAAAGTTTGCCTAAATGATCTTCTTTGATCAAGGGAAAGTCTTCCTTCTCAAGACTTCCTTGTTTCGAGTGTCTGTGATTCCCGAGACCTGGCCTTAGCAGTAAAGACTGCAGCAAGGAGGGTGTTCAGTCACTCTGCCTTCTCTGTATCCTTCATCCCGCCGCATTCAGGAGCAGGTCCACATTTTGCCTAATCTTCCTTTTGCTACTGGTGTATTTGAAGTTCCTGTTGTCTCCAAGTTCTTGTTGTTCCACATCTTGTGTACTTCCTTCCTCTGAGTTTTGCCAGGAGCTCTTTGTTCATTCATGACAGATTCCTGCCCCCTTTGCCTGACTTCTTACTCATGGGGATGTGCTGATTTGGAACCTTGAGAAAGTGATGTTTGAATATTAATCAACTCTCTTGAACCCGCCTCCCCCCTTCCTTTTACAGCCCTAGCCCATGGGGTTCCTCCAAGTAAATCCCTGAAGTCCAGTCTTGCAATCCTGCTTATTGCCCTGCTTCTTGCTTGTAGGATGCTGAACTCCACCATCTCATGGTCACTGAGGCCAAGGCTGCTCCCAAACTTCACATCTCCAACCAGCCCTTCTGTGTTTGTTAGTACAAGGTCCAGCAGCACCTCTCCTTCTTGGCTTCTTCACCACCTGTGTCAAAAACTTGTCATCACTGCTCTGCAGGAACCTCCAGGACTGTTTGTGTCTAGCTGTGCTATCTTTCCAGCAGACATCAGGGCGTTTGAAGTCCCTGTGTACATTTTGCAGTTAGATAACGGCGTACACTACGTTAAGTTGACCTTACAGCTTCTGTGAAAATCCCCGTCTTACAGCCTTGCGGCTCCCAGAGCTGCTTGCAGGCGGTAATTAACGATTTTGCTATTTTCCAGCAAAGGAAGAGGGTTGGAGTACACCTACCACAGAATGCAGGAGGATCCTCCCTAATCATATCCCATACACCCTTCTCTGGCTGCATTGCACCATGCTCCCTACTTCAGCCACATTTTGCCGACTACCCTATCTCTATAACTCTCCCCTTCCCCCTTCTTGCCTAGTTTAAAACCCTCCTTTCCAGCTGGCCAACCTGTGGACAGAGACACATGTGCCCATCTTAGAAAAGTGAATCCCATCTCTCCCCATCAGTTGTTGATCTTCAGACAGGGTCTCGTGGTCAGAGAAGCCAAAACTCTGTTGCCAACACCAGTGGCGCAGCAACTTGTTAACTTGGAATATCCATCTACTCCTCATTCCATCCTTCCTCCTCACTGGGAAGATTGAGGAAGAAATGGAAATGACCTGGGCTTCCAGACCCTTGACCACCCTCCCCAGAGCTCTGAAATCTGTTTTGATGGTGTCCAGTTTGCCTTTGATATGAATAGTGCCCACATGGAAGAGCAGCAGAAGTTAATAGTCCGACGTGTGGGTAAGCTTTGGCCATCTTCATCCGGCACCTCATATTCGAGCCCCTGTCAGGCAACAAACCTCTCTAGACAAGAGGTGCCTCCATCCCCTGCGGTGGGTCCCCCACAATCACTTCTTGCTTCTTCTAGGTGTTCCTGCAAGGCTCAGAGTCTGTCGACCCTGTTGCTTCCCTGGAAGCCATGCCCGGCTGCTCTTCAGCCTGGAGGGCTGCAGGCCTGTTCCTCAGCTGCAAGTCTCCAGGAAGATTAGGGTGGTCTTGCTGCAGGCAGTTTCCTCTGTGGTTGGCTTTGAATGTCTCTGTGCAGGTCTGAACCGAATGAGTGATGAGAATCAGGCAAAAAGTATGCATAAAGTCTTCTAAACTGAGACTCCTGAGTTTGGGAACATTTTGGGAGAGCTGAGACCTGGAGCTTGATTGCCCTGAGCTAGGAAGAAGATACAGTTTAAGGAAGGCATTGTGAGAAAACTGCTATCTGCACTGGGCTTCAGACTAGTAGGAATTGTAGGTTTGCTCAGAGATTCTGCTTGTTTATCTTCCTATGTAGTTGAAACCACAGGCCACTTTATTAGATCAACCATGAGTTATATCAACTGGGAGTATAGAAAATATCATCTTACTTTAGAAACACAAGGACACCAGCCATGTGTCTGATTTCTCTTGCATCTGGCAGTAGTAGCTATTGATTCTTTATTACAGGTTTTATGTTGGTTACAGAACCCTGGACAACATGTTCATGGAAGTTTCTAAAGAGCCTTCTGGAGGAGGCATCTCCTACAGTGCTGGCAACCTGCAACCATTTTGCCGACATACTTCTCACTGTGCACCTTCATGGCTTCTCCTTGAATGGCTTTTTGGAGTCTTAGGTGAGCCAGAAGCCTCCAGCACACTGCTAGCCTCCCTTCAGCAGGAACACTAAGTCTTGGTGATCTCATCCAGTCCTCTGACATGTCTTGGTTCCCCTGTCCGTTGGGTAAATATGTTCATCTTACTACTTATGAAGGAGTTGTATGCAAACACCTGAAGATAGGTTGTTCTGAGAAGGAATCTACTGCTGTGCTATCCCGAGAGACCCGTGGGATTTTGTAGCTGAACTAGGTCAGGCGTCTGCCCCATGGAGTGTTCTAGCTCCTGAGACTGCAGAGGACGGGATTGAGAAAAACAAAACAACAAAAAAAAGAGGGCTGACTGGTGTATCTTAGCTGAACTGATTTTGCTGCCTGCCTTTCTGAATGGAACTTCATTAGGCAAACTGGTATTCACTAATTGTTTATGAATTGGACTGTGCAGGTGTAGTTGCATTCATCAGCGAAAGGAGCTGACTGCAGCTGCTGGGACAGAACATAGGGGATTTTCTGTCAGAACGTTTTCGTTCTTGCAGCGATCTTTTTTTTTTTTTCCCTTTTTCTCACTTCATGCTTTGGCACAATTGCTGCCGTCTCTGATTTCTTCTGGTACGTTAAACATCTCAGGTTCGGGAATGCAAATGGTTGTGCAGAATGAATTTCCTCCACGCTCTTTTGCATCTAGATAATATCATTGTCTTTAGTTGTATGTTTACAGTGTGCTTCTTGAATATTACAGTGTGCTAGGGGGTTCTCAGGCTTTAAATATCTAGCATATGGGGTCTGCTAAGTAGAGACTGAGCTATATACTCATCTGATAAAAATTTATGTAAATACTTTGAAATAAGGGGAAATATGTAAATTGAAAATATCAAAACATGACCGTAATGATCATGTTTCTACTTCACTATGAGATATTTTCCAAAATAGAGAAATCTTTTAAAATGTGACATTCCTCAAGTTGTCCTTTTCAAAATTAAAAATGTAAATGTGGAGGGAGGTCGAAGAAAAGGTTTGGTTTTCCAGCTGGCAATATCAGTTTGAGGAAAACCTGTTGGCATTACAGGCACAGGGCTGGATTGGCTGGAGCGTGGGAAGTGGTTTGGCAAAGCAGCTGTACGTCTTTGTGGACGGTCACTGCAGCTTGTAGAGCTGGCCTTGAGGCAAGGTCAGATAAAAAGGTGTTGCTGGTTGAAAAGTGCGTTTGTTTTCCAAATCATTTTCTGGATAAGACGAACTTCAGCAATAGCGCCCAAGTCTTGCAACATTGCTCTTTGAAGTATGCTGGCCTGTGTCTGTAAAGAAAAAAGAAGGCTAAAATCCATTAATCTTAGTGTTTGATTAGCTGTGGGGATGCAGGGGAATACGTATCCTGTGTTACTAGGGATAGCATCCAAAATAGCTCTGAATGAGCCTCCTCGCATTTGAAGTCCTTCTGGAAATGTAACCACTTCTATACCATGCTCAGGATGGCATTGCAGTAGTGACTGCTCTTTGTCCTCTGTGATTTTTCCTTTAACCTGGTTTTGACAGCATCAACATTTACAGCTACTTTCCAACCTAGGATTTGGCTTTATCTGGAAAACGCTTCAGTCTTATCAAATGGATGCCCTCAGGATATCGTGTTTTCCTCTGTCTGAATTGTGCTGTAGCCCACGTACTGTCCCTTCCTTCTTACCCCAGAAAACCCTTCGGCAAAGCTGCTGAGTCCAGGCAGTTATAAGCACCTTCATGGTAGTTTTTGCTTCAGGTGATGTGTTTCCTGCTGCTCTAGGGAGACAGACAACTAATGGGTAGCTTTTATTCCTCTTTTGATCATTCAGCAGTAGTTTAAAATAATGACTTAATCTCTGTTCACATCTTTGGTGTTTACTGTAATAGCATAAAGCATGTGGAAGTCATTTAGCATTAATGTGAATGTCAGGAGTCCTTTGACAGAATTTCTGCTGTACCTCAGTGAAATTGCTCTGAGCATTAAAGAAAAGCAGCTTATTCCCTCCACTGTCTAGATTTGGAAGAAATCTTGATTCTGTAGAAGATGGGAACTCATTTTCCTTAGTCTTTGTTATGTGAGCATCTGTAAAACTAATACTGTTTGTGTTTCTGAGAGAAAAGATAGCTTGAAGACCTGGGTCAAATAAAATTATGTGAAGCTAAGGTTGTGTGGGTGTTTTTGCTGACCGTAGTTTCCAGATAACATAGTTCAAGCTGCCCCTCAGCCATCTACAAAATCAGATTGTTTCAGCTTGATTTAGGAAACTGCCAAAAGCGGAGGCCACGTTTGTGTGAGAGACGAAGGGTCAGCTCAGTACTCAAGTTGTGGCAGGTCCAAGTTTGTGCCTTTTTGTCTTTGAGAAGAGCTAGACCTCTTGTTTCTCATCTACTAAGAGACAGTGCTAACCAAAGGCTTGGCTAGACTAGTGCCATCAGTGTCCTCTATTGATAGTTTGAATTTATATAGCTGAACAGGCAGAGTCTGAAGGGTGTTTGACTCCACCACCAGTTTTGACCCCACCAGCCGGTTTAGATGGTCGCTATATTTTAGTCTTCTCTTCTGATTTATTGAATATTTTATGTCAAGTAAAATTAACCTTAACTGATTGCGTCCTTCAGCAGAGAGCTGAAATCTGAGATTTTGTTGCCCAGCTGAATATCCTGGCTATGGGGTCTCATGAAGTCAAGTTCTGTCATGTTCTATCTGTTTCTTGACAGTTCCTTGAGTTAGTGAAGAGAAGACAGATGTTCTTGCCTGATATATAAGAATATGAGATAGTGGGACAACCTTGGCATTACAGTGTGTTATTAAAAATGAGAGGCACAGCACTTTTGAATCTATGACACAGAAGGAGCGCTGACTGCATTTAAAAAATCTGCTTGCGTTTGATCTAATAACACTGGCCCTTCTCAGGCATTTGGAAACTAAGAGAAATGGTGAGCAGAAGGTTTTGTTCCGCTTTGCTTGGCTAGCACCTATAGGACTGTAAAGCTGTGGCTGCCTTTGAGGAATATACTTGAATTCTAACAGGTAGCATGCATTTCCTACCACGTTAAACACTTTTTTTTTTTTTTTTTTACTTCTTTTAAGCTATAACTCTTTCGAATGAAGTTAATGAGGGGAAAAAAGATGAAAGAAGTCTACTACTGTCACAAGTACCAAAACAGTTTAAGAGATTAGCAAAAGCTCCAGCATACTCCTGCTATCCCTGCTTTACTTTTGTTGTGGAGCGTATTCTAGCTACAGCAATTTAAACTGAGTACAGGCTGTACTAACACTTGAGGAAGAGCTTGGCAGTTTAATCATGTTGAAAAGAAGCTTAAACAGCATTCTCAGTGTTAAACACCATCACCTTGGAAAATAAATCTAAAAGATCTGCTGAAAATAGTTGAATCTCCTAAGGAAGATTCGCCATACCAGAAGCTAGTATGTGCTAGGAGATACCAAAAAAAAAAAAAAAAAAGGGTAAAAGGAAGTTGATGCCAGCAAATGAAACTGAAGTTATTGTAAGCTCTGACTGATTAAATATTAAATAAAAATATGTAGCAGGGCAGAAGGTGTTTTGGGAAACAAATAACTAAAAGTGAAAGCTCCTCTTTCCATCAACACTATGAGTTCCCCCCCCCAAAAAAAACCCAGGAAACCCTGTCATCTGTCATAATGTGTGTAGGAAAGTCTGAAATTTAGGTCACAAAAGTGCATCTCCTCACTTTAGAATTGCTTTTAGACTTGAACTCTGGAGAGTGCCAAATAAGATGCCAATGTTTCAAAATGATTCAAGGGTGTATTAGGCCTTTAAGCTTGCTATCCATACTGGCCAAATTGGTAGAAACTATGTATTGTATCATATATATTATATAGCATACAGGGAACACTTGTGCTCTTGTGAAGAGTCAACGTGGTTGACTCCAAAGGAAATTTTTGCTTTTAAACCTTTTGGAGTTCTCTGAACAGATCAGCAAGTGCATGGGCTTGGATGATCTATATCTTGTTGATAAAGTCTGTTTGAATTTCCAAAAGGCCTTTGGCAAAGGGAAAGGAATTGAGGCAGCCATATCATAAGGGGGAAGCTACTGGAGTGCCAAGGTAAAAAAAATAGAGGGATGCAGAAGAGATTAAATAAATATTTTGCAGTACTGTATTTTGTGTAGATTCACCCTATATTCCTGTGGGCTTTGTACAACTGTTTTTATTACCAACCTTTTAAGTTGTTTATGTTGATTAATATGGATTTACAGTCCATGTGCAGGCCATGTGCCTCACATAACCTCAGAGCCCACCAGTGGTCCATATAGTGTATTAAAAAGCAAAGTAAATATTTCTTAGGTGCTTACTTGAAAAAACACAGCCTGTCCTAGTTGCAGTTTATATGATAATGACTCTCAAAGAATCTGTTTTTTTATATAATTCCTTTTCAGTTTACACACTTAGTAGCTCATAGCATCTTTAAAAAGAAAACACCTTCAGTTTAAACACTGCTGTTTTTCTTTCTCTGTTCAATTATCTTTGGAAAGAGCTGTAGGAAGGTGAAGAGAGGATATAGCCAAATGGTACCTTCCCTGACATTTGCAAGTTATTGATACACCAGGGAGGTCATGATGTTACAGAGAGACCGAAAAGGTTTAGTATACTGTTAAGTATACCAACCAGAAAGTGTTCTCAGCTGTGAATAGGTCTTTCACAGTTTTGAACAGTGGGTACATTTTATATTTAGGTTACAAAGCATTTGAAGTTTTAAGGTCAGCGTGAACAGACAGGAAAGCGTAATTTTGTCAGCTCTGTGTTTCCTGCAGTGCTGTTGCAGGCAGGCGTCTCTGAGACCTCACGATTTGCCAGCGCTGCGTCTGGACCATATGTGGGTGGAAGACCTAGAAGTGCAGGAAATGCTGCACTGTTACTTCCCCGAGAGGCAGCGACTTCAAAGGCAAAAATGGCAGTTCTGTGTGCTCTGATTTTTTTTTTTTTTTTTTGCTAGCCAATTTCACTAGTTATTGCAGCATCCGCCAGCCTTTGAGCTGCTATGCTGGGGCAGTACTGAGAAGGTTTAAAAACACGAGGCATTTTTGACAACACAAGTAGCTTGCGACCATGTTGTACTGCCTATGCTTTTATATTATTTCTACTTCTGTGACTTTAGCAGCCACCATCTTCAAAGAGTCAAACTTAGATGAACAGCTCATCTTGCAAAAGCTGGGATTCAAGCTGTCAGATAACAGAAAGAATTGATGTTTAGCTCTAGTGCTTTTGGAAATAGTAGCTATTAAAAACATTCTAATATGAGTTGGCAGAGTAGGGATTAGACACAGTCCCCAAATACCAGTGAACACTGGTTTTAATGTGTCATTGCTTCCAGATCACTGCCGTGCATAGGACAGCTCTGTGCTCCACTGAAAAGTGGAGTCAGCTTTCCCTTAACACTATATATAGCATTTCCAGTGTGACAGCATAAAAGCAGTAATGGATGGAGGTTAAAAAAAACCCACTAATTAATACCGAATTCAGTGATAAGGGGAGCTTGATTTTTCATGGAGACTAGCGTTTACCTCTGCAATATTTAACTGGACTTCCTAAGTGCATTAAATTATTCTGAAGGTCATTTGCTAAGGACAGCCCGTAATTGAGAATCAGAGCGGCAGAGGAAGGTGTGGTAGTCTGCAGTGCCCCTGGACTTCCTTGCTTTGGGGTCTTTGGAGGTTGTGGGAGTGAATCCTCGACTTGGAAAAGGGCATTGGCAAGGTGCCTAGAAGGGTGACGAGGACTGTGTCACCCCACCAGTGCGATGAGCTCTCATCAGACCGGGGAGAATTTCTTGCTTCAAAATAGTCTCAGGTGAGATTAGAACAAGCACTGGGGGCTGATGACAGCCACAGAAGACATCTGTGTTGGTGGAGAATGCTTAGCATCAGTAATTTTGATGATCTCTCTGAGATGTCTTTTTGATGGATCGTGTCACTTCACACCTTTCTAAATTACTCAAGGCTCTGAGCTTACGCCCAGTGAAATCAGAGTTGGTTTTGCCATTGCTTCTAATGAGCAATCACTGAATCTTGAATAAGATAAGTTTCCTCAGGCTAAGTAAACAATGGCTTGTTTATAACTTGGAAACTGGGATAAAACAAGAAGGGGTTTAAATTTATAGTATATTAAGTGCTCGTTTCTGGCTCCTTCTGTGCACAGGCAGAATAGTCTGCCTTGCACCTAATGCCTGCCAAGAATGCCTACTTAGAGAAACGAGTGCACGGAAGCTAGTGTGCTACTAATGCAGCCACAGTCTGCATTTTAGTAGCAGTGGATAAACAAGCCCCAAAGGGGCACACGATCAGGGAAGCGTGTCATATGAATGATTAAGAACAGTATTGCTAGCTGAAGGCACCGGTCTGAGGAACGGGCGCAGTAAAACTCCTGTCAGAGCCGTGACGTTTCAGATGTGCGGTTGCAAGCCAACTGGTTGTGACTCCAGCTGCCAGCCTATTCCAACAGCCATGGCGAACTGCTAAATCATTCTTGGCTAATGCTGACATTAAATTATCTAGATAATTTTTTGTAAAGTTATCCTTTGCTGTGTGGACAAATACATAAGTCTTTATGTGCCTTGTGTTTTATTCCCCTGAGCTGTACTTGGCTTAATTTTGGAATAATACACTGTTTCTTTGGCATCCGAGCTGTTACCGTCATTACTCAATCGTTCTTTTTGTGGTAAGTCATCTTGCAATTAAGCCGGAATGCTGAACTTGTGACTTTGCAGATGCCAGCACAGCAAGTGACTGGGATATCATCATAAGCATGAGATAGTGACTCTCTAGGGAGATCAAAGAGAAACGGAGATGCAAGAAAATGCTGCCGTTATTAGCTGCGAGTGGGTTAGCTCAATATCACTGCAGTGAGTTCTTTGCGGTTACTGGAAGGCGTCTCTTAGTACCAGAGAACAGTTCTATCCCAAATATCTGCTAGAGAACATCAATAAGAACATTAAAGACAAATTAAAGACAAAACCCAAAACACTTAATGCTCTTACGGCTTTGATTGTACTGCCATGGCAATGTACTGTCTCTAGCAGTTTTTTCTTGGATGCATAATTCTCTATGAAAAAGCACAGGAAGGCAGCATTTGAGAGAACTCTGCGGCTGGTATAAAGGATTTTATATCTCTGATATCTGTGCAGTTATGTCTACGTATGCCCATTGAAGACTGTGTGCTTTTTAAGTTGGTTTGTCATATGGGACCTGACAGGAAAAATACGTTGCTGATGGCGTTACTCACTCACTGTCCATTAGTGAGTGTAGCAGAATGAAAGCGCCCCGACTGAACAGGCTGCGATTTGCTTTTGCTGGCGGTCCGGGCCTTCATAGCCTCTCTGGGCTGCTCTCCCACCCTGTTCCTGGCCTGCAAATTCCTAAGCGCCCCATGTCATTTCTCAGGAGCTGCCTGGGGCTTGGGAGATTCCAGCTCCAGTTTTATCTAAGTGCTGGGAACCCGCCACATGATATTGTTTGTATAAGCAGAAGCTCCAAGGACAATTCTGACTGCAGTTCTTGCTCAGAATGGGGTTCACAGAGGATCTGGTTGAGACACACTCTTGCACACGGGGCTGGATAACTTGCTGGGTTTCTTTTGAATCCCCTTGAGTAGGGATGAACCAAATAAGTCCAGGGAAAGCACTAACGAGCAACCAGCTGCTCCTTATTCAAAGGCCATGCAGGAAGGAAGGTTTTGGTGCCCATCTGAACCCCTAGACTCTATCCGCACTTGTGCTAGGACACATGAGGAGAGGCAATATTGGCACACTCGTGCATGTGCTGCCGAGCTGATCAGATGCTGAGGAAAAGGTCTCCTTGTCTCTCTGTTGGGCATGGAGTAGTGTCCTCACAGTCTCCTGGGAAGGGTTGTCCCACTCGAAGCTACAACTGGAATGGCTTTGCCTGCATGACCCCCTTCTGGGTTGGGAGATACTCTTGAGCTTCAAGTATGACTTCTAGAAATCTGCTCTTGGGTAGCGTTTGTGCCCCGGTTACCCAGCAGCCTTCTAAGCAGCCCGTGTGAGAATGTCAGAAAGCTGGCCAGGGTTCCTGTTTTTACAAACCAGGAACATAAAATTTCATTTGCTCCTAACATCTCCCCTCATGAGGAGCGCAGGATGGCCAGCAGCTTTTTGGTGGTTTCAGGCTGTCAGACCAGCCGTAATCAGCATGTTTTATGCTTCTACATGGGCTCCTGGCCACCTGTATAATGCCCATCTGTTGAACTGGGCATGATGCCTAATGACACTGTGATCCATACCATTTGAATAAGACACTGGTGCCCACGAAGTGATGTTTCTGAAGAAAAATTTGCAAAATCCATGACAAATGTTACCCCTTCTGCATGAAGTCCTTCCTAATCAGCATTATCGTCGCAGCACCATGTGCTTCTTGATACTTGTGAGGCATTTGGAGGGATTCATCTAAATGAAATGTAAATGTGCTGTGGCAACAACAATAGCACATGAATATGCAGCACCAGGCTCTGTCCCTCCATGGCCACATCTGAGCATCTTTAATGAATTCATCCTAGAACTATGTATTTTTTTCTGTGAATAGTAAATTTGCTGAAAAGTGCAGTTTTAGAATAAACACATCTCTCTGCCAGATGAAGTGAAATTTGTTAATTAGCTGTTAGTGAGAAAGAACATAGTAAAACTGTCTGCCTGCGCTGTCAGAGGGGGAGCTGCCTCTGTCTTCCCCGCATCCAGTGTGCAAGGACCCCCATCCATCAAGGATCCCACCATCCCCATCCCGGGTGTTCAGGTTCCCCTTTCTCTGAGAGAAAGTTTGAACCGTGGATACCCCACGTTATCCAAGGGAGGGAGGTGCTCTGAAAGTCTGCTGCTGATCTTATTGTAGCCTTATAAACAACTAGACAGTCTTTGGAACACGGTTTGCATCCTGAAACCTTTTGCTCCCTGGCCAATATTGCCAGTATCAAGGGAGAGATTTTTGCCTCCCTTAGTGACTGTGTTCTGATCAAAATAGAGCAACTTTGATTCAAGCAGGAGGTAAAGAGCCCCAATACCTATTCCAGACAACCAGGTACAGGACCAGCAGCTGGTGCTCCTCCAGGGATCTTTAGGAAGAGAAAAGTATAAAGATGGGAGACACTTTGGGGAACACTTAGTTGAAGGTCTGATGGTAACAAGTGAGAGGGCTTGCACAAGAAGATACCGCCAGGCTGTGAAATCCAGCCAGGGCGCTTGGCTCTTGGCTGACCTGCTGCTTAGCATTGTGTACCCTGGCTGTTTCTAGAGAGAAAAATACCAAGTGTAATAAGCTTCAAAATGATTTTTATTGTTGTGTTTTGTATATTCAGACTGAATTGATTTCTTGTTTGGATGTCAGTAGCTTTGTCTATTTGCTATTAGCAAATAGCGTGGTGCAGTAGGAGCAGGTCTCTAGAGCAAAACAGAAGATCCAATCTTGGCTCATTTTAGGGCTTTTGCCTCAGAGTATCTGTAGTCTGATCCTGTGGACTGAAAGTCTACTAGCACTTGGAGAACTTCTAACTTAAAAAGAACATAGGATGCACTTTGCTTTTCTTTCAGGTCAATTTGAAACAAAATGCCTAAAACCAAATTTCAATTCACAGGGAATTCAAATTTGTTCCAGCTGGAACAGAATGGTTTATTCCACCATTCCCATGAGTTTTCTTTGAGTGTTTCTTTTTGGTATGTGTTTTCTGAAAAGAACCTGAAGGAAATTTTTGAAAGAAACCTGTAGCAAATCAGAAACCAAAGATTGTGTTCTGAAAATGTCAACAAAATCTTTCAATTTGTTTGGAACATTTTAAGTTTTCTGCCAGAACAAAGACTTCATGATGCTGACGCATGTTCATGAGACCTTTGGATGTTGCTGTAGCTGTATTTTTTGTTGGCAGTTGTTTCAGCTGAAATCTTTTCTGTTGCTTCTTCAGGTCACATTGCATCATGTTCAAATCTGTGTATCTTGCTGTGCATATGATTCTTCTATGCTTGTTTCCAAGAAGTTTATACATAAAATTGATCTCTTCATAGCCCTTTGAAAAAGATATTCTCTTACCTCTCTCTCTGCCTGTGGCAGAGAAAGGAAAATAAAAAAGCAGTGTCTCAGCTTGCTGCTTCTGACTCCTCAGCTGTGTGACTATGAAATCAGTCATGACACATGTATGAGCCTGAGCTTTGAGAAACTGAGAGAGAAGATGGAGCAACAAAAACAAGACAGACAGTCATGAACTGAGAAAATATTAGGGCTCATGCATGGCAGAGCAACCCAGCTGGTAGGAAAGGAGTGAATGTGAGGACTGTGCAGAAATAAAGTCATGGTTTTTGCATGCACTTTGCTGAAGTGTATGGCTGCTGTGAAGGTTTCTGTGACTTCAAAAAGAAAGCAGGTTCTCAAGAGCAAATCATGATTTTTTCATGGAAAAGCATCCTCCAAAATACTCCATAACCATAAGACAAGCAGGTGACTCCTGTTATTCAGTAGGGTTGCGGTTTAGGTATTGGATTTT
Source organism: Crypturellus undulatus (assembly GCA_013389825.1). Taxonomy (NCBI): domain Eukaryota; kingdom Metazoa; phylum Chordata; class Aves; order Tinamiformes; family Tinamidae; genus Crypturellus; species Crypturellus undulatus. The sequence continues at coordinate 26,297 of VWPW01018745.1, forward strand.
ACGTGTGACTGACCTTTGTATCAGTATCATCTAACACAATGTGATAAACATAAGGACTGTGTAAATGACCTAGAATTTCCTGACAGATATCTCATTCATCTTGGCGCATCCAGAAGTACACGGCATGGAAAGGTTATATTCTTGATAAAATCCTATTTTCAGGGATAAAATAGTCATCTGTAAATGACTGTTTTCATGGTTGATAGGAAATATGTTCTTTGAAATTTTTCTCAGTTGCAGAATGAGAAATAACTGTGATGATCACATAACCTAACCCAGAAAAAGTCATTAAAAATGCATAATCAAAACAAATATCTTGGAAGTTATATAAAACCGGTACTCATATCTCAATATTCTCAGTATTGCTTATTCAGAATGTAATTTGGGTGATTTTTAATATTCTTTTAAAAAACAAGAATAATGTGGACTTTTAAAGTATCTTTCAGAGACTTCTGTGCCCCTTCCCCCCCCCAAGTAACCTGGATTTTGAAGGGAAAAAAAACCTGTCACTGAAGATTATTGATTTCCAGGAAAATTGTCAGTGTTCCTTTGGGTTCTTTTGATGAGATGAAATCAGAAACATTTTGGTTTTTGGACTTAGTTTCAACTGTTTCTTTGAGTTTATGTTTTTAGAAGAATGGCAGTGTCAGACAGTGAGAAGTTTATGTGGACTTTCTCTGGGCTAAGGAAAGCCTGCACTTACTTTTAAGCGTATGTAGGAAAAGCGCCTTTTTGGTGGATTCAGACAGGAGCGGAAGAGCCTATATGTGAGCAACATGCTTTTCTTTGGTGTTTTCCAGGTTCCAGAATCTGCTTTGGTCCAGAAAAGCGTTTGTGGACAGCGTCAAAGTGTATAACCACAGCTATATCTACATGCCAGCCTTCTCCATGAAGACGGGGACAGGGCCCTCCCTCCGCGTCTACTACACCCTGCAGGACTTCGGTGCCAAGCAGAAGGTGCTTTTCGCCAACCCCAATTTCCTGCGTGACATTGGCAAGTTCTGGAAGAGCAAGGGCATCCACGCCAAGCGGCTTTCCACGGGGCTCTTCCTGGTCAGCGCTGCCCTCGGCCTGTGCGAGGAAGTCACCATTTACGGCTTCTGGCCCTTCTCGGTGGACCTGCGCGGCAAGTTCATCAGCCATCACTACTACGACAACGTCCTGCCCGATTCCGGGTTCCACGCCATGCCGGAGGAGTTTCTACAGCTCTGGTTTCTTCATAAAAGCGGTGTCCTGAGAATGCAGCTAGAACAGTGCCAGGACCCTTTAGTCCAGGCTGCTACCTAAGGATTGGTGGGGTCGGCTGGGAGACCCAATAGTTTTTACTTCTCCTGTCCTCCAGAAAGAGGGCTCTGTTTTCTGTCGATCCTTTTTAAAGGGAAGAAAAATCATGGATTTGTGGATTTGCATGGACCATAAAAATGCTACTTGAAGGCCAAACGGAAAACATCCTTAATGTACAATGTTTTACGGAACTGGAGTGAGGGGAAAACAATCTCTCCGTGGAGTCCATTCGGACATATTGTGAAAATAATGTCAAAAGTGACACAACAGAACTTTCTGGGTGATGTTTTTAAATGACCAATGTAAAAGGGCATTAAGACTCAGAGAGAAACGGCCACCCACGAGCTTTTGCTGACAGTGCCAAATATGACTGTCTGTTCAAAAATCCATTTCATTCCAGATTGGCACCTCATACAACTTTCTTACCCTTTCCTTTTTTTCTCTACATGTGTGTGTGTGTAGGAGCGTGTGTGTGGTTTCCTCCTGCTTTCCTCTTTCTCTCTTTCTTTTTTTTTCCTCCTTTCTTTGATGGGGGAAAGGAAGGAAAAGCTTGACAGCCACGAGAGCGGAGTATCCTCAGCTCCTCCAGCGACTCTGGGGAGAATTAAGGGTGCTGAGAATCTGGTAGAAAAATGTCTTGAGAATGTCCTGCTACCGAGCAGGGATAGACCTGCCTGTTGTAGAAATTATCAGGGTAGTTTAGGTCATTGCACATGTAGTTAGGCTAATTCTGTATCATGAGCAAGAGCTGGCTAAGGGAAACTGTGTTGAAAATAAAAGTAAAAATTAAAAAAAAAAGTAAAAAAAGGAGAAATCATTAAATGCACCCTGGTTTAAGTTGGTCTGTTACAAGGTTTCTACATTGACTTGTAGTAGAGATTGCTGCTGACCTGTTTTGCTGTCCAGCCTTTGGGATTAATTCTGTATTCGTCTGGACTCCAGACGCACATTGACTATCAAGGGGATATGAGTTGTTCAGTGGAAAGCAGAAGGAGGTTCTTCATTTGCTTATAGCAGAAAAAACTGCAGAAATGAATGTAAGTGTCATTTAAAATGTGTTGAAAATCCTTTCTCTTTCTGTGACTAGCTCTTCTGTTTGGATTGTAATGTTGGCCTTAAAGACTTGTACTTCTCTTGCAAGATTGTGTCTGGTCAAAGAAAGTCTGAAAAATAAAACAGCTTTTGGGAGCACTCAAAATCTACATAGCCAGCAAGAAAAAAAAAGAGAGAAAAAAACTGGTAAGCACTTATGTAATGCAGTAATTCTCTTTGCGATCAGTGAATTATGTAAGTGTATACATTTCACTTAGGCTGCCCTAGTAAGTGCAGTGCCTAAAGGACTGTTTTATTTTGGGTTATTACTTGGAGAGCAGATGATTCTCTTGCCATGTAACTGAGAAATCTTTTTGTTTGTTTGTTTAGCACTGTAGGACAAGAAGACTAGTTTAGTCTACAGTAAAGTTTCTGCTGCAAGATGTTGTCACCAGTAACTCTTGAATTCAGATTAGTGTTCCCTTTTCATGCCTCCATCTCTAGCAGCTGAAATTCTAGTCAAGCCCTTGAAACAACAAAACTGTTATCAGGTTTCCACGATGATTTCCTGTGCTACCTGTTTTAGTTCCAAAGTGCTAATATTTTGGAGAATGTGTCCTATCATATGTTGAGAACCTCTCTCTTTGTAGAATGCCAGCTACCGATTATAGATATCATTAAAAAAACAGAAACCTTGACTCTTCTTTAAATATGAATAATTCAGCAATCAATGTAGGACACTGGGGGGTGGGGGGGAAAAGGCATTCTTGCTTTTAAAACCTGCCTTTCAGAATAAAATCTTCTTTCTAGAAATTAATTTTCCAAACATAAAGTGGGCATTGTTCCATGGGATTACAGTGCAGTTCCAAACTGTAAAGTGGAGATTTGGATTAAATGGTGTTTTTAGAGATTGGTCTGATAAAATCTGAATGTGCTTCTATAAACCGTTTTATCTTTGTCTGTATTTTTTGAAAGGAGCTATCCACGTGCTGCTGGAATATTGCTTCATCAGCTAATGTGTTCCCTTGCCTTGTTGGATGTCTTACAGTGTGGGTATTCAGTGAGGGAGGATCTGAAACTGAGGTATTTTCTCTGCTGCTTCTCACAGCAGGTTTTTACTGACCTCCCTTTCTTGGAGAACAACAGATGACTGTGTGATTTTCATTGTACATGCCAAGTTTTGCGCTTTTTAATACTTTAAAGCAGACATTATTTATGAGAACACTACTCAAAATCTGACTGGTTAAAGTGACATTCAGAGGACACCAGCATTTCCTTGGGAATGAGGAGAGTAGAGGAAAAATGGCCCTTTTTGATATTTGGAAAATCCTTTCCCCGATGCACTGGGAAGATAACTTGTTTAAAAGAAAAAAAGACAAAACAAGTATTTTTCCTAGAAAAAGCCAGTGCAATATTTCATAATGTCTTACTTTCAACCAGTGCGCTGGGGATCTGGAAATCTTATATTCCCCTTCTCTGTATCACTGAAGCTGTAGCCTGTGGTCTTTCAGAGTCCTTTTTGATGTCCCAAATCCTAATGTGTGCAAGGAGATCATTTAAAAAAAAATGAGGATCTAGAAGAAGCCCAAGCTATGCGTAATAGATATGATTAGTGTCAGAAAACAATTCTGGCTCTATTCACATTTATCTATGGGGAGTATAACTGGATGCTACAAAGGCAACCACATTTGACAGGACTGGAAAAGTTTTAAAGTTAAATACCTTCCCACAAATTCCAAGAAAGCGTGCAACTTGGGGAAGGAAACAAAACTAATTTCCCTTTTTGAGGTAAAGACTCAGCAGTATGAGCTCAACAGACAACTGTGCAAGCTGGCTGACGTGTCAGTCCACACAGACCTGCTGGCCTTTTGCCCAGCAAGAAGAAAGGGGCACAGGAGAGCCCTGAAAGTCTTTTGTGGAAAGAGCAATGATGGTAAAGGTGAAGAGTAGCTGGGGACACGTCAGTGGCAGCTCTGTGACAAAAATCCCCGAGGAAACAGGGATGTCTGTTCTGCTGCTCATGGCATGAAACTTGCCTCATCCACATCTTGGAGTCATGGGAGGGAGGTGTAGGACCACTGGTATAAAATACAGAGTTGCATGCAAAGTTGTCTTCCTCTCTGGGAAGGAGGCCACACTGTAAAATGGGACCGTTATTCTGCTTAAACATGGGTGCAGTCTCATCAAGCATCTCATGGTCATGAGAAACTTTGGACAGAGCGGTTATATCCATCCATTATATCCATCCCTACTGATTGATCACAGAGCAGTTGAGCACAGTGCAGTTGTTTAGATAGCAGGGCCCTCGATCAAACCTCAGCGCTTGTGTTGCTGTTTTCCTTGACATGAATTGAAAAATCTTCATGTTTATTTTGTAAGTGAAATTCATGGCTCCAGCCGCTCTATTTCCACCGCCAGACCCTGAATTTCTCGGCTAGTGTAATTAAATCTTTGCCAAGGTGAAAACTACTGCAGTTCATCTCCCATGAAACTGATTTCAGACTTACCAAAAGACTTGTTAATGTCCTTGAGTATTAATTTTGTCATAGATGTGACAGGGTGCAGAAACACTAGAATCATGGCTCTGCACAGGAAATACTGCTCCTAGATTGTAAGTAGAATGAATGAAAATTCCTTTACAAGGGATCCCTGGAATATAGTCATCACTGAAATCATTCCAGATATAATCTTTGTAGATATTTATAAGCTTTTGAGTAAATCAGGGCCAATTTGTGAACTTGTGCCAAAACAATGTACAACTTCTCATATTTCTTCATTATGAACCTTGTGGAGCCCCTTCTGAAACAGACAATCAATTGGGAGCCAGCAAAATAAAATGATGAGGAGGGGGGTTAATCGTGACAATAAAAGCATTTATAAATTGCCACAGATCTTTTATAATTCTAAGGGCCCTTATTCATTAATGATGTATTTTATATTTTTCTGAAACAAAAATGTCAAATTCAGGCTGAACCAACTACAAGAGTCAAAGGACCAAGCTGCTGTTACAGCATTACTTTTGTAGAACATAGCAGTGTTAGCTATTTTGTTGATGTCACTATCAAGCTTTTGGTTAGCTTCATCAAACCAGTGTCATAACATGCACTGCTGAGTGTATGTCTCTCTGAAAGGTGGAACTGAGCAAGGCATCTGCTTTTTCTAAACTGTGTTTGCACAGTTACATGCAACCCTCCCCTCTCTACGTGGGCACCTGGTTTGGTGTCTGGGTCACCCCTTCCTGTGATGAACAATGAGAACAGGAGTGAGGAAACTTGATCTGGAAGAGAAGATGATGATAGTGAATGTGTCTCACCAATTTGTTGCCTGCCTTGGTTCTTCCCTTCAGCTTCTGAGGTATGTAGGTGTTGGAAATCCAAACAGTATAAAAGACAGACAGTTCTTGAAGAGTCAGATGTTACTGGAAAAAATGAAGATCAAATCAGCAGTGCAACAAATTTCAAGCAACTGTTGGATGTTTTCTTTGGGTAGTTACTGAAAATGGACTACAGCAGAGCAAAATATGATGACAGCTATTGCTATGAGGAGGAAAACTGATTAAACAGAGAAATCAGAATGAAGAAAGATGATGAAAAATCCTTCTTTACTGTCTCTTCTGTCGTTCCATTCACCCCCAAAACATATATAAATGGTCTGACCAATATTATCCTGAATCACCACCATCTTCATAAACTATTTGATGGAATTTCCATGTGTTGAGACTTCCTGGGAAACAAAATTCAGACGACCCCATCCATGAGTCTTTGGTCCCCTGTTTAATAAATGTGCAGTAGCTACTCTGAGAACTGTGGCTACCCTAAAGTGCTATGACCGTCTTGCTCTTAATGTTTTTGGTCTCATCAGATCTCCCTCCGAGATCCCCTACATTTGTATGAATGACCCAAAAGGTGACAATAAAGGATTTTGCTTTCCTCTCCTTTCTTATGAGCATCCTCCTTGGGGTTATAAGTGTGATTCAAAAAATCAGCTGTGAGGAAGCTAATGCACTCTAGCTTTCTGAACCGTCTTTTCTTCTAAAGTGATTGATAAATCCAATGAAAGCTATCTCCAAATCCAAAATAGGACTTCCTTTAGGTTTTGATAGTTCCATCACTGAAGACCCCAAAAGGCTGGAAGAAGGCTGCATTTTTCATAGCAATTGCTTTAAAATAACTTCTGTTTCCTTGAGTTCCCAAATTTCATCACTTGGAATCTGCCAAATGCTTGACTTTTTGGTAGTTTATAAACTGCACAATTCATTAAAGCCCTGCTGGCATGTTTGTTTAAAGGAAACACAAATGCCGACAGGAGGCTTACCCTGTTCTCCCAGGCTGATACTTCCTCAGCAGCAATGATGAGTGAAGCCGTTACTTACCTGTTTCTGATTCTTTGTTTTCTTCAGTTTTTATTACAGCACATTGAGCCCTAGTGTATTCAGCCTCTTTAGCTCAGTGCGTGATTAAAAATGAATCTCCCTCGCTCTTCAACTCAAAGAGAAATTGTGTTCTTAATTAGAAGTCGTTGCGTAGATTCCCTTGACTATCGGAGGAGAGACACACGTAGCGATTTATGGGTTTTTTTTCTGGACATGGACCACATGCTCGGATGTCCCCTTGGACTGTGAAAACCCAGGCTTTGGCTGCAGGGTTCACCTGTAAAGGGCTGGACACAAGTGTGAGCTCATGGGCCGTGCAGTTTGCCTGTGTGCCTACTGGTGTGTTTTTTCCCTGAGCATTTCTTGCCCTGAAAAGCTTTGCATCCCCAGCAGATCTCAAAAAGGCCTATTAAAACTGCATCTTAAAATAATTTCCATGTGCTCCCTGCTGTGGTGAAGTTGCTCCGCTTTCTGTTGAGCTGCGTATTCATGCTCTTGGTGCCGCGAAGGCAAGTGAAGCTTCACAGTCAGAGCACGCAGCGTTCTCTGGTTTGTTTGGTGTTTTCACCTTTCAAGTCAAGCTTTTTGTTTCTTACTTTTAAACTAGATTTAACAACTGTTGGGTCTAAAGGGAGCTATGAGAAAGTAACACCAGAAATAAATGTTCTCTGGCTTTATGAACAAGCTGCTGTTGAATAAAACATGGAAGAAGGTTTTGAACAGTTCTTGTTGACATCTAATTGTACATTCAGAGGATTGTTTGCCTCAGATGGGGTCCGTAGCAAAAACGAGCAGCATCATTATCTTTGCAGCTTACTGGAAGGGAGTCGCACAGATTCAGGAAATATTTTAAACTAAGCAAGAAGTCGGGAAATTCACATATTCCCTGCGAAGCTTTGTTACTATTTGATTACCTTTGTAGTAAAGGAAACATTTTCACTAAAAAAAAAAATAGATGCTCAGAGGAAAAGAGAGCCTGGTTAGAATAATACTGCTTGCAGTACTGAAGCCCTGATTCAAGTCCCTGCCAAATACCAGGTATACAAGGGATTTGAAGCAACATGTGGGCATGCTGCAAGGGTGCCACAACCCCATCTCTTTTTTCTATCTGCATGTATTATTTCTGGAGAAAACACTTGAAATCTTTATTTATAATCTCTATATGCAGTGAAAGTAAATACTCCTATTTTTTTCAAGAGGAGAAGATTCCTTTTCAGATACCCTCAACTTCCAGTATGCGGAGCAAAACTGACAGCAGTTATCTAGTTTGCACTGTTTTGGTGTCATCCGTCAAGGCTGCCGCGTCCGTGTGAGCTGACTGCTGCCTCTCCGGTTCCGGAGCCTCGGCAGATGATACGGAATGTGCTGCACCCACAATTACAGGAAAGGACCTTCTGTCCACAGCTCTGCTGTGTAGCGACTCACCTATCCTGAGCGGTATTGGTTAGTTCTGTACCGGCGCTTATGCTGGGAATTGTGGAAAAGTATGGACTGAACAGCGTGATTTTATAGGAACTGGATGTACTTGGATATGCTGAAAGCAGAACTGATCATTGACATTCAAATGTTTTAACTCAAACACTGTTTAGTAACTTCCAGAGTTTTTAAAATAATAATTTACTGGAAAAAATCACATAAATCATGTGTGTCAAAAATGATCTCATTTCTTGCTGAAATGCACCAATACCATGAACAATCTCTATGCTAAGAAGTATGGTTTCAAGTTATCAGGCGTGTCTAGATTTGTATGCAAGTCTGTTCTGCACAGCTTCCAGCTGCAGACTACTCCTTAAGTAAAATAAAAGTCCGATTTTAAGCGTAGTCAAATAGGAAAAACAACAAAAAAAAAGGATAGGGGTTCTGATATTCTTTTGAAATCTATTGCTGTTTACCTACTACCATTTAGTAATGATGTCTGAAGAACTAGGCAACGATCAGAAGGGAATATAAGAGTATATTTAAATGCTTTGCTAATTGGGACTTATTAAGCAACAGTAGGTCTCTTCTTTCTCCTGTCTTCTCCTTGGTTCTTGTAGTACTGGGGAGAAAGCAGCTAAGTTCACAAGCTGTTTAAGGTCTGGTACTTTTTGTTGATGTTTTTCTTCTGAAATTCAGTGAAGTTTTCTCCAGGCTCTAAATCTAAAACCATAAAGGAAAGAAACATAAACCACTTTGGGTTTATTAATACTAAGCATGACCCTACTTGTATGCAGTATTTCATGGCCTCCTAGCACTGCTCACTGCGTTAACTCTGAATCAAAGAGGCAATTTTCTTGTTTCTGATACGACTTCTCCCAGAAGGTTTCATCTCTTTCTTCGTGCTGCAGTTTCATTACCCAGTAAATACAGATAATATTTATCTCACTTAAGAGTTGTTTGGAGAGTTAGCTAATTTGTGTTTGGAAAGTAATGTGCAGAACCAAAAAGGCTCTAAAATATAAAGGTTTAACTGTTTCCAGTAGTGAAGACAAGCAAATGATTAAACCATTTTAGTGAATGGAATTCATGCTTCCATGTTAAAATCAAACTTGCTGTTAGTAAGTACAATAAATGCATAACCTTCAGAGAATGCATAGCTTTTAAAGGAAGGGAATAGTCACACATTTCAATGGGAAAAAATATATATTTTTTTCTGCCCAGACCTTCAATTTATTAGCCAAAATCGGTTCTCTTCTTGTGTTCTGACTTCTCTTGATGATAGAATTGAATGGGCTTTGATCCACAGTCCATTCACAAATCTGAGGAAATTAATCCTATGAAAATTTTAACGTATTTTTAAAGTAGTTCTAGATTAAGCTACCTAGTTAAAGATGCTTATTCTGCAAGCTGCTGATTTTTTTTCTACAAGTCCAGATCATCTGTACTTTGTGCTCGTTGTTAGCTGTTATTATAAGGCTGGTGTTTTATTAAGGTTCAAACATCATCTGCTGCACGAAGGTGTCATACTCTGAAACCAAATCATTCTCTAAATCATGTCTTGTATAAGAAATTGTTTCTGCAAGTTGCATGGAAGTGATGTGTGTGCAGCTCCAGCTGTCAAGTGCATTGCATGAGCCAAGTTAAAACGAGAAAAGGATTGCTACAATGTGAAGCCTCACCACTGTATAGCTTATCTCAGAATTAGATATCCTCAAATAACTGATTGTCCATGATGGATATGAATCTGACTAATGTTTCCACTCATCATCAAATAATTTTGTTAAATTTTAATGAGTCAATGATATGACATCTCCCTCTACCCCCATCTGTTCTTCTGCAATTTTTCTTTTCTGAGTTTTTTTTTTAAGAGGAGATCTTTTTTTACCAGATTTTTTTTCCTGGAATTTTATATCTAAGGCTCAATTCTAATAATCTCAGATGAACATATTAAAAACTTAGGTTCTTCCTACATGTGCGTAGTATCTTCTTTTTGGGACATTGCATGTGATGAAAGATGATGACATCTCGACAAACTCTCTAAGAAGTGAAAATTATTCTTGCTTTCATAAAACCCGGTCTGGCTATAAGCATCATTTGGTTCTACCCTAAACTGCATGCAGTTAAATTCTGAATCTTGGCAATAATCTTTAGTGCTTTCATAGTCAATCAGGCATCAGTAAAATACAAATTCATTTCCAAAATTGCTTTCAATTGAAATGAAAAATAAGGAGTCTTTAATAAATCTTAATAGTTGCCTATACTAAGGGATGAGAAAATATTTTTCATTTTTATCATATGTCTTGTGACAGTTGCTAACATAGACAAGGCCATAAACAACTCCAATCAATATTACTCTAGTTGTTTTCTGATTTTGTGACTTCTTTTCTTTTCTACTCATCCTCATTCTTTCTGGTTTCTTCTTTTGTTTGCATCTTTCTCTGCAGTTATCTCACTGATTCTTGTAGGAAATGTGTAGCCCACAGATAGCTAAGATAATGTCCGACCCCTAAATGTGCAGAACATCTGTATAGAGCTTAATATCTGAGAGCGTATTTCCGTATTTTTTCATTAGTTTGTCTTGTGTGTGTGTCCAATATTTGAATTAGCACCATGTGTAATGTGCAGGAATTGTGCTTTTTAAAGTGTCTTTCACCCTGAGGTGTGTACTAGCATTTTAAATGAAGGGTGTTCATCTTCTCCTTGAGGGACATCTTTTTGGATCAAAAAATGAGACATTAATTACTGTTGCTTGGGTCTTGTCTTGTGTCAATCAGAGCATCTGTACTGAGGACCTGGCCCTGGATCCTGAACCTCATGGGGCTTTAGAAGAAGCTTGGAAGCACAGGCCTCGGTGAGCCCTCCTGACCACTGTTGGAAGGGTGATCTTGATGGCCAGGTTGGGGTCTTAGAAATAGCCCCCTTGGTGGACATCATCTTGGGCAGGGTTACGTTACCTAATGCCCGGGCTTGTCACTAGGGCTGGTGCTGTCCTCTCTTACTTTAGCCATTTGCAGGTCAAGATCAAGAAGGTCCATTTGCAGATAGTTTTCAGCAAGTTTTCAGTTTGCACCCCACATTTTGGATAGATGGATGTCCTACTTTCATTTAGAAACCTACATCGACGAGCTTTTTTAAGGTATTTAAGGAAGAACATGGATTTCAGAGTTAGCAGTTACCTTGTAGAGTCATTTTCATTTCCAGCTCTAAAGGACATTGTGACACAGAAATTATATGTTTATGTGTAATTTTAAGACTTTTTAGATTGTTCTTTTTCTTCTGCATACAATGTAATTTGCTTCAATCTATGTCAATACTGATTTCATTTCACTCTTTCTGAAAGCTCAAGCGAAAAACAAGCAAACTAAAGTATGAGGGAACCTAAAGGTGCCTAGCTATGATATTTTTATAGACTGGTGCATTGCTTTGATAATGAACTGCGGAATATAGCATGTGCGTGAAGATGAATGTAAAAGATTGCATGTGGTCTTTCTTTAATGTTGTGTCCATGGGCGGGATTGCTAGTACAAGCCTTGTGTTGTGAAGTTACTGAAAAGTGAAATGGAATGGAGAAGATCCTTCTAGTGATTTTTATGCAGTAAACCTCTTTCATCTGTCCCCTTTTTCATGACCAGGATGCAGATTCTGGTAATGTAAGTTTTATCATTATGATAAAGACAGGTCAAACTCCTTCCTGGACTGGGGCTCACAAGGGCTTCCTTGGGTGGGAGATGAGTCTGACATGGTAACCATTCCATATTCGGTGTTTCTAGTCCATAGACCTCAATAGTCTGTTCCTGAGCCAGGAAATAAGTGAATGTGTTTTGGTACAATTTGCTACTTGCTTATGGCTGGAAACCAAAGTAAAAATAGAGCAAGCTCACTTCCATTTGTTGTAAGTACGCACACGCACATACACACCTGCAGGTCCAGGAGGAGTTTTGAGTTTGTCTAGGAACAGGAATGGGCTGGGCAAAGATTTTTCAAGATTGATTATTAATTTTGCATTTACTTGGTTGAAGCATTCTTGAAAAATGTCATTGGGACTTAGTGCTGGCTGATTAATTTTTTACCTTTGCATCATACCAGTACTTTGGTTTCTATTCCTTCTTATCTTGCCCGGTTTATTGAGAAGTGTGATGGTAATGTAATAGTTTGGTGTCTTAAGATGATTATAAAGTGGAAAAGCAAATTATTTTGCCTCTGAGGTTGTGTAATTCCATGGATTCATCTGATTTCCACTGACTGAAATGTAATATTTATTGTATCATTTATGATGTATGTAAGCTTTACAGGCTGGATGTTGTGTCAAAATGACGTGAACGCGTGGGTGTCTCCTTGAATCACCCTCATTTCGGCACGCTCAGGGGCAAAGGTATTGTGTGGAGTGCGTTAAACATTGCAAAATGTATTGTTGTTTAGAGTCTCGTGGTTAGGACTTCAGTCTACTTCTTTCCAATGTAGCAAATGTTTGCTGATGGCTAACACTGTTACGAGGACTAAGGGGTTACCTTTTTTTGCTCGGCAATAATGTATTTTCTATTATGTCAATAGAGTCTGTTGATTCGCAAGTAGTGTGAAGTGCTCCCTTAAAGAATGTCTCTTTTTTCAGGTGGTTATGGTGACTGTACCCCAAAATGTTTAGATGTCTCTCAATAGCAAAGATAACTTTGTTATTGAATGTATTATTTATTAACAGTACATTGTTGTCTTTTTCTAGTTGCATTTTACAAAATATAGCGTAAGCATCTTGTGATTTTTATAAGGAAAGTCTTATTTATAATATTTGTGCAAGTAGACAAAGAAATCTCAATTTTATAGTAATCCATACCCTTTTTCATAGTTGAAGAGTCTTAATGAGCATGATCAGAAGGAACAGACTTTTTTTTTTGTTTTGATGGAAGCTTTTCAAAGAAAGACAACTGTTATGTTATTTATAATTTGGATTTAATTATCTTAACAAATAAATATCTCCATTTTAAGAAATGAAAATGTTATTTGTGGGACTTCTTTTTCTTCTTTTCCCCCGCTCTCTATCTCAATATTTCTGAAAGATCAAACTCATTTACTCCTACTTTTTACTTTCAAGAATTATGTCCATTGTCCTCATTTAATATTACTGTCATGCTCATCATTTTGTTTCCTCATTTTCTTCTCTTCGTAGCTTAGTCAATGAGACAAATTTATGCATAATGTAACTGCAAATTAACCCAGGGCTGAAATTTGACATTTTTGCCTTCACAGAACAGTCCACAAACATGGCTTGGGGTAGGAATCCCAAGGAGACACAGTCATTTTGCTGAAGAAGTTCCCACTCTGCACATGGAATGACATGGTTAGATCCTGCTTGGAACAGATGTTCCAATACTCAGTCTAATACTCACATAAAAGGCCTTGACTGCATTTTCTAAACCGAATGGTGATTCTAGATATCCAAACATCTGATTGATCAAGCTCAGATGCTCTCTGAGAGTCAGATTTTCATTGTTTGTGGTGCACAAGATATAACTGAAGTTGGACATCAAGCTCCTTTTGAGACCAAGAAAAAAGTCCTGTCACACTTAAAGCCCCTCTCAAAAGCCTATGGAAAAATCTAGGATGAAATGGTTTGAAGTGTTCCAGAGAAAATGGATTTGGGCTTCTGAGTCTGGTTGATATTTAAAAAAAAAATGCCTCTCTGTTTGTTTATCTTTCTTTTGGTTATTGCCTATAGAATTGACTATAACAAAGACAGTCTTCACTAAGGGAAGAAGCAAAGCAGGAGGGAAGCTCCCATTTTTGTAACTGTAGAAAAGTTGGCTGTTCTTTTTCAAAACCCACCAATGGAAGATAAGTGAGAGACCATTTAACTTGCAGTTCAGCCAGCTGTGGGGCAGATGTAAATCACTGAGGCCAGTGGCTTAGTTTCACCTACTGACTATGAATTCCTAGTGATCACGTTTATGCCAGAAATGCTCAGATGATGGGGTACATCAGAGTTGCCTCAATTTTCCCTGTGTCTACAGCATATGCATTTCCTTTCTCTGAAGGCATTTCCCTTCAGAAAAGGTAGTTTCTTGTTCTTCTTAGTTAATATTTGGTTTCAGAATACACCACCACCCGTTAGATTTCTCCCCATGTAGTAGGATAGCCTTGCACAAGGAAGAGCAAATGTCCAAGGGGAGTTCACAAGGTGAGACCTCCCTTCCTTTGGGAACCTCTGACAGGTGAACTGTGAACTGTCCCTGGGGGTCAGGTTCTGCACAGGGGTTCTCTTTTGCTGGGTGTTTGCTTGTTTAGCACATTTTCATAATACTGCTGCAGGCAGTGGGTTCTTTCTACCTCATTTGTGCCCATGCCCTTTGCAGTAGTGGGAATACATCTTGAGGAAAATTTCCAGGTTCTTGAAGCTACATTTTACATTGAGTTGGTGAAGAGTTATTAAGAAATGATACCTTGTGGGCACTGTGTGCGCTTTATTTAATCAGAATGGGATCACACTCTGGCATAACTCTTTTTTCTAGCCCTTTAACCTTGATGCCATAATATTAATACTTTTCCTAAAAGAGTTCTGTGGAAAGACAAAACATCAGCAGTAACAATAAGTTATAGGAGAGACTTGAATGTTATAGATAACATTCATATATATGTCATTGCTGGGATATGAGAAATCTACCCTATGTTGGATAGTTTCTTGGTATCTGACATTAAATCCTCTTTTACCCAGACTTCCAGTCCATTTTTGCATGTCTGCTCAGCTTGGACACCTTGTTTAGGGCTTACTTAGGTACTCTGTCTTTTGAGCATCTGTTTCCTTTATATTCTCGCTCCCATTTTTCCTAGCACCTTAACAAAAGTGTTACACAGTTTCTGTTGCTTGATCTAGATTTATAGAAGAAAATACATTCCTAAATGAAATGACCATCTTTCGGTGGAATCATAGTGCAGGTATGATGGTGTAAATGAGGATGTTTAAAGAAGATGTTCCCAACTGGTGTAATTTTACCTATCTCTGTTGAGAAGTTTACAAAGGCTGCTGCATCAGGCTGCTGCTGCTTTTGCACATTCCTATGATATACATATCACACCAGTTAGCTGTGGTGTGTTTGCTCAAGCCTATTCATTAATGAGTAGATTTTGGTCTTCATCAGGTAATGAGGTACAGTACGTGCTGCCCACAGGCACCACAAAGGCCTTTTAGATGTCACGTGAATGACAACTTCAGTTAGAGTTTTTCAGGAGAAGACACTCATAGCAGACTTATGAGAAGGTTCACTTGTGATTTCTGCCACAGACTACTCTACTATTCTACGTAAAAAGGTTAATTCTTCCTGGTCTCAAAGCTGTTAAGGTCAAGTACTTTTAATGGTTTTATGGTTTTGAGGGCTCAGATGAAAAACACTGTCTTGCCTACAGAAGGTGACCCACAATTGAATGATACTCACAGGTCACCCAAGCTAAGACTCTCCCCAGACTAAGGACTTCTATCTATATCTAGCCTATGTTACCTTTGCCTTTATGGAAACCATCCCATAACCTTGATTATTTTTGTTGCTGTTCTCTTTTTTTTTTTTCAGCTCTACTTGATCCTATTTTGAAATAGAAGAACTAGAACCAAACCTATATTAAATTGAACAAGTGTCTTTTCACTGTTTTCAGTGGTTATCAGATCAGGTCTTATTCCTCACCACCTTTTAGCCTCTCTCTTGATGATATCAAGACTTGCAGTGCTGGAGAGGATATCACTGCATTAAAACATGCCTTAAAATAAAAATTAGAACGAGAAAGTTCTTTTCTTTATGCATTTTAGTGTAGATGTTCTGTTTTATTTCTGTGAACACCCTATTCTTTGATGAGAAGGCTTGAGACACTTAGGAGTATACTTCTGACTAAACAGAGATCAGAACTGAAATTCTAACCACTTGGATAATTTTTTTAATGAATTTTAGTAAAAAATTATACTCTGTGAAAACATCTGCATGGACTTTTTTTTTTTTTTCCTAAATAGGAATGATATTAATTTCATTGCCTTGAAAAATACTGAGAGATGGAATTGTTCACTCTGCTCTGCTAAGGACCCATTTTATTCCATGAGAATTTAACACTTATCAGACTGTAACATGTTGCAGTACCTACCAACCAAACCTAATCCAGGTCTCAAAAACCTCCCAGCAGTATTTTCAAAATTTTGATCTTCCAGTTCATCCACTGTGTAGTCTTCCTTCATTATGTACCTCCAAATGAGTTTAAAAGCTAGGGTCTTAATCAGAATCAGCAATGTAGGTAACATGCAAAATGCATTAGTTGTTAGTTAGTTAAGCGTATGCTAAGCAATTAGTTGCATATATTGCCAAAGAATTCAGTATCACAAAAAAAGAAGACTCTAGATAAATTTCAGTCAGGATACGCAATGTATTCACTACTTAGAATTAAAAAATAATGATACTTACAAATGTGTTTATTAACATTTATCTCTATTCATGTTATTATATAGAAATATTTTATGAGCCATAGATTACTTTCAAAAATTAGAGAATCAAAATCTAGGCATACTACAAGAACAATATTACAGATCATGAGCAAGGACCATTCAGAATCTTTGCTTTAGAGGTGATCTGACATGATCTTAAAAATAAAACTCTGTTATCCCAAATCATCAGATGACTTTGTGTTTAAATTTTAAAAAGAACTGGTTTTGAATGAAACAAATTTCTTGGCAATCAAGTGAAAGGAACTTTCCTTGCAATAAAGAAAGGAGGC
Organism: Crypturellus undulatus; assembly: GCA_013389825.1. Taxonomy (NCBI): domain Eukaryota; kingdom Metazoa; phylum Chordata; class Aves; order Tinamiformes; family Tinamidae; genus Crypturellus; species Crypturellus undulatus. The sequence continues at coordinate 43,140 of VWPW01018745.1, forward strand.
AGTATGTGAAACTAGGCATGATAGAAATAACAGAAAGTGGAAAATATTTCTATTACAATCTTCTTTTCAGTCCTGTGCTTCAACTCATCATTTTTACTTTAGGATAAAGTATTTTTCAGATTTCCTTTGAAAGTCCAGATCACTCAAAAATCACTCCAATCAAATTGTGAAAAATAAGACATAATTTGAAGGCTTTAAGCAGGTATTTTTAGCAAAAGCAATTTAAAAAAATCTGACAACTCATCATGAATGAGGCACTCTGATCTTGAGAGTTAAACACTGCTTTACACACATTCCCTTCTTTCCAAATTCTACAATTTCACAATTGCTGACAAAATCTTCCAGAGAAACCACCTTTGGCGACGTAGCAGACAGGGAAGAGGATGACAACAACATGACAACAAGAGGAAATCATGAGTGACAGTGGCGTGGCCTTAGGTTCATTGAATGACATGGGACTTTTGGCTCCGATTGCATGTGGCCTGTCAAATATGCTTTAGCTCTTAGAATTATTAACTGTCCAGATGAATAATTAATAGAGTCATCAACCATGAGCAGGGCTCATGGCAGATAGATAGGCAAGATAAATGTGAAGCTTTTCCATGGGGCCGGATAACCCCGTACAACCAGGCTGGATGCTCTGTGTGCTCTTCCACTGATGACATGAACGTTGGGCTGCATCGATACGGGCATAGCCAGGAAGCCACGGGAGGGGATTTAGCCCCCTGTGTGATGGTTGTGAATCAACATCTGGGGTACTGTGTCCAACACTGGACCCTCCTGTCCAACAGACATACTGAAAAATAGGAGCAAGCCCAGGAGAGGGCCCCACAACTAAGGGGCAGGAGCACAGCGTAGCTGGAGAGCTGGGGAGCTGCTTCTTCTTCAACCTGGCCAAGGGGCAGCTGTGGGTCGCTGTGTCTCGCTTTTCTCCTGCCCGACAGGGAGGTGCGGAGTTGGTGAAGTTGGGCTCTTCTTGAAAGCACGCAGCAAAGGGGGCTTAGGTACGGGGGCAGGCGCCTGGGAAGTCTGTGGAGCCTCTGTCTTTGGCCATCTCCATCCAAGGTGCAGCGGAACAAGGCCCGAGCAATTTATCCAGACTTCGAAGTCAGCTATGATCGAGTGAGCACCAGAGGTCCGTTATGACCTAATTTATATTATGAGCAGTAGAGATGGTGCATCTCTACTGCTCATAATGGTTACATCACTGCGTAACTCCTGGGAGTCACATGCGGGACCTTGCAGTGAGATGGGAAGCTTTTTCCTCTGTACTGATAACATGGGTCTGCCAAGAGAATAACTTTTATTTTATTTTATTTTATTTTATTTTATTTTATTTTATTTTATTTTATTTTATTTTATTTTATTTTATTTTATTTTATTTTATTTTATTTTTTTTATTTTTTTTCCCATCCTGCAGGTGCCCACACTGTGGTCGCAGACTTTGTGTCCTCCCAGTTCCCCACTTAATTTCGTGCAGATCCCCACAGGAGCTGATAAACTGCGAATCTTTATAAAGATATTTGACACACCGAGGCAGATGCTGTGGGGAAAATGACACAGCAAGAGCCTGGAGGAAGCAGTAAATACTTCTCCCCCCTTTTTTTTTCCTTCCTCCCTTCAGTGCATATAAAAATTGGAGTGAACTATAGAAAGCTCAGGTCAACTACACTGAATAAAAAGAAATATAAATAACTATTTATTCATTGTACAAAGAAGAGACTCCTGTTGGAGTGGTGGGGGGAGAAGTACATGTGCAGTTTACTTGTACTGCAGGTATGTAGACAGTGGAACTGGGAATTGTATGGACAAACTTGATTCTTGTCTTTTCTAATTCTAAAGAAATGCTTGATCTCATAATTTAATGTGCTTTAATGCAGGTATTTTTGATACAGTTTCATGTACTTCTTTCAGACATTTATACTAACAATTTTGAGTAGTTGCATGAGAAGGAGGGAGGTAACCTCCCTTAAGAAGGCTGTGATAACCTTAGCTGGATGTAATCCACTGACTGTCCTCAGAGAGAAATATCGAAGAGAGTAAACTAGTGCAAGAAGCAAAGAGCATGTGAGGGTATTAAGAAAGTAAAGGTAAATAAAACTATTTTCTATCTCCATGATGCACTGTGGCTTCACCCAACTTTGGGGCAGTTCGGCAGCAGCTGGAGCTCACCAGCAGAGAGAAAGTAAGGGTAAATAAAACTGTTTTCTATCATCTCCATGGTGCACTGGTGCACTGTGGCTTCACTCAACTTTGGGGCAGTTCAGCAGCAGCTGGAGCTCACCAGCAGAGAGACTTAGGAACTTAAAAGTGCATCTTCTCTTCTTTTCTTTTCTTTTCTTTTCTTTTCTTTTCTTTTCTTTTCTTTTCTTTTCTTTTCTTTTCTTTTCTTTTCTTTTCTTTTCTTTTCTTTTCTTNAGCAGCTGGAGCTCACCAGCAGAGAGACTTAGGCACTTAGAAGTGAAGTGCATCTTTCCTTCTTCCTTCCTTCCTTCCTTCCTTCCTTCCGTCCTTCCTTCCTTCCTTCCTTCCTTCCGTCCTTCCTTCCTTCCTTCCTTCCTTCCGTCCTTCCTTCCTTCCTTCCTTCCTTCCGTCCTTCCTTCCTTCCTTCCTTCCTTCCGTCCTTCCTTCCTTCCTTCCTTCCTTCCGTCCTTCCTTCCTTCCTTCCTTCCTTCCGTCCTTCCTTCCTTCCTTCCTTCCTTCCTTTTTCTTTCTTTCTTTCACTGTAAGGGCAGGTCTTATGGATTCAGAAGGTCTAGTCTGAATTCTTTCTTTTGGTGCTTAAGAGGTCACTCTGTGCCTCACCTTCTTATCTCTGAGATGTATTTCCCTTTCCTCAGGCTTAGTCTTACAAACTTACAACTGCTTCTGGAAGTTCTAGGTGAAACCCTAACACCAACAATATTGATGCATAAAAATATCGTAATATAATGGGATGTTCTTGCCCCTTTTCTTCTATTCCAGCCTCCACTGCTTCTCAAAGAAATGACTTGTACATTTAAAGAGCAATTTTCAGCATTGTGCAGTAAACTGTACCAAACCCAGCATTTTTAGCACTTCCATTACACATATTACATTATAAAACTTGATTCATATCTATACCACCAAAAATGAAAAGCAACACTAGAACTACCAGGTAGTGGAGAAATTGGGTATGAATGCTGAGAGGCATCTGCCCCCTTCACTCTTGTCAAGAAATAACAACTAGCCATCATGAAAAAAAAAAAAAAAAAAAACAGCCCATACAATGTGTATTTTGGAAGACAGAGCTCTTGCTTTTACCCTACAGCAAAGTCGCCTGCATGTCAGCTTTTATGGTGACATGGGTTTGACTAGATGGGACAAGAGGAAATGGCTTCAAGTTGTGCCAAGGGAGGTTCAGGCTAGACAGTAGGAAGAATTTCTACAAGTCTTGGAACAGGCTGCCCAGGGAAGTGGTGGAGTCCCCGTCCCTGGCAGTGCTCAAGAAACTGTAGATGAGGCGCTCGGGGACGTGGTTTAGCAGGCAGGGTGTTGAAGGGCTCACGGTTGGACTCAATGATCTTAAAGGTTTTTTCCAACCATAATGATTCTATGACTCTCTCATCTGATGATCAGAAAATTTTGCGGCTGGCATCTCAGCTCAGTTTTACCTCTGTGATTTGGGTTTTCTTGACTTTCTATGATCCCGTCCTCCCATCCCACACCTTTTTTTTTTTTTTTTTTCCCCTCACCTCCCCACCCAACACTATTCTGCTACTATTCTAGGAATTCTCCCCATAGCAGACTGACTGTTTTTTCTGCAGACAAGGGACATATATTATGCTATGAAATAGTTTGGTGAAGTGAAAGTTCACACTGACATGTTAGGACCACTTCTTTCATGCCCTGAGATGGCAACATGCAGCATACAGAATCTTAATTTCCTCCTATTTCCCTTCCCTAAATCCTCCACTAATTTTCTTCAGTCCAAGCAAGAGGAATTTACGCTTATTTTTAATGCTTATTTGCTGGCAAAAAGGTGAATGGATATCTCAAAACACACTTTATCTCGGTGAGCAATGCTGTTCTAAGCACCCGTGGCCCGGTGCATGGAAAACTCTTGTTCTGAGCGTTCATGGACAAGTGGGAGAGACAGTGCTGTCTTCTAGAAGCACTAGCTGTGTGGCGGGATGACAGCAGGTTCTGTGCACGTCATCAGAGAGGGCAAGCTGGCACCCATCCCTCCCCACAGCAGCCTGTCACTACTTTATCTTTAGCGAGAAAACAAATTCCCTTAAAAGGGTGTTCTTGTGGATGAGGCCAGTGTCCATTTTCTGACAAATACTGGTATTTACCCATAAGCCAGATGGATATTACCTGTTTCGTAAGCCTCTTAGGGAACTTAATATTTCTAAAAGCATGTGCGATTCTGAGCTTGTAGATCCCCAGGGCTTAATTTTGTAAACCCTGATGGCACCAAGCAGAGCTTGGAGCAGATGTACTTGGGAAGTGGAAACAACTATTATGCAACTTGCTCCACAAATACCTGGAAAAAGCTGGCCATCTCCCGAGCTTACTGACAGCAACGCTATCTCCTTGCACAGAGTAGAATAACAGACTCAAACCTGTCTGGGCAGAGTGGCAGGACGATAATAAAAGCTGTTCTTTGATATCATGTATAAAGAACAAGCCTGTTGGTGACTCAAATCATTCTTTGTGTCCCCTGAGAGGTGTGGATTCCCGATGGCTGTAGAGGTGCGGGCTGAAGAGGTTTATCCCAAAGCGCAGGCGACCTCTCTGTGAGCTGGTGAGCACATCAGCTCTGCACGCCGGGATGCAGCACAGCAGAAACCGAGAACAGATCGGGTATTAAAATTCCTTTTTACGTGTAGGGAGTTTGTCTTCCCAGAGCTTAACAGGGTGGAGTGCCTTAAAGTAAGCAGTGAGAAATGAGCTGGATGTATCCCAGCCCTGGACTTTGCTTATCATGCAGCTGTGCAGGAGCTTGGCCACAGGCCTGGGCAGATGGCAGGAGCAAAGCCAAAGCGCTGCTGGACAGCCTGGGTTACGTGGAGCAGAGTGCTGAAGATTTCCAAATAAGAGGAGAGAGAAATATGGAGGATTTCTGCCAGGCCAGTAGCTAAAATTGATTGACCTTTGTTTGTAGCTGTTTTTGTCTCAACAAGCTGATTTTCTGCCCTAAATCTTTCTCAGTTCAAGTTCAAACCAGTGAGTAACTTCTCTTTAAGCTGTCGAAATATTGACTTACGAGCAAGGCAAGGCAGTTGTCTGAAGGGTTTCCCCCGTTCCATGTGGCAAGAGCCTCAAGTGTGACTCGCTGCACCAGCAATACCCAGGCAATATGGAAATAATTAAGGCCACACTCATGTTTTTCCTCTTTGTGTTTTTGATTGATTCAATTTATTATTTCTTTTATTATCAAATTCTCCTGCTATCACTGTGTTTGCATGCACATCTATTTAGCCCTACTTAATGTATTAATATAAGACCAACTGCATTCTGCTTCTGTCTTGCTCTGGTGTTGCAAGGATTGGGATCTCGAGGGTCTCGCTTGGCTGTTGTCACCTGGCTGCCTTTGGTGCACACTCCTAGATGCGCCTCTAACTTGATAGTGCTGAGTCGGAACCCAGTCAAAAGTAGAAGCGTCAGTAAAAAGCTTCCAGAGGAAAAGATAGTCATCTATCATGACTATCAAAAGATAGTCAAAAGGTAGTCATCTAGGAATAGGGCTTCTTGCATCTTAGTTAGAAAAGGGCACTTACTACATCATAAGTTTTTTAAAGTAACATTTTTTTCTTCTCTTCTGCATTTCATTAAGGAATATAATTGCCGAAGACATTCTAAAGATATAATGGAATTAGAAGGAACGTATTCATATTTTAATCTATTTTCTATAGCTTGTAAGCCTGCTGCCATGCAATTAATGAAACAGCATGTGAGCCAGACTTTTCCTATTTCAGATTGATCTGTGAACCATGAAAATCTGATCTGTAAAGGGAAAAGTTCACTTCTGTGTTAAATAGACTTGCAGGCAGATGGTCTGGATTTAAAGAGATGAGTAGCAGGATTTCTGGAAAAATTGCACAGTATTAATGAAAGTGTAAGCTGAGTTCAAGCTCAGTTCAAAAATCCAAAGGCAGGAAAATTAGAAAATCAACTTCAGTTTGATTTAGAAAGAATAAGACTGTCTCAAAATAGGTATTGAAACAATCTTGCTAGTCAATTAAATTATTGTTAAAATTGCTGAGATTTTTACCAGCATCCTTGTAAGTACTTAATATTAGTGCTTGCTGCAGGCAGTATGTGGGATTTCAAGGGGCACCCGTGGTCCAGACAGACAAAACTTAGAGATGGGCAGTGTGGCTGAAACACTTCCTTCAGGAAAAAAAAATTCTTCCCTAATGAAGTCAAAATCAATTTTATCACTTTTTTCATTAGAAGCCTATCTTGAAATATATATATATATATATATATATATTTAATTGTGGAATAATTAGCAAAGAAAAAAAAGCTGCTTGTCCTAATAAGCCTCATAATTGTCTCTTTCCACTTAAAATACTTCCTTGATCTATAGAGTTGGCTGTTCTTGTTGTTTGAAATAGCAATAAAAATGTTAAAAATTTCAATCTGAAACTTAGTTTTCAGATCAGCTTATAGGCAGACACAATCTTACAAACTTCTGGTGTTATAAGAAAAAGGATTTCAGAGTCAAAAATCAGATGTTCTGATGCACTTTATTTCCATTAAATTTTCCCACTGTTTTCCACCAGCATTTTGCAGTGAACGCATTCTTTTGTACTGCTGTTAGGATCAGCTTTCTGTTTTTAAATGATCAAAATGGATTTACCCCTCCAGTGGCAGGAGTGCAGTGTAGGATTTAACCGTACTCAAATGCTACCAGAGCAGGGCGGGATAACACTGAAATCATTGGCAGTGTTTAGAGATCAAAGTTATCGACGTTATTCATCCCTCTGGCATGTATTGTTTAAAATGTGAGAATTTGCATAGTAAATACCAGTCATAACATTATGATGCAACAATAAAAGTTTACAAACCAAGTTTTCTAGAGGACGCAATAGTATCGCAGTTAAATTCTGGGCAGCTTCCAGATCTGGCCCGCAACCTGATTTATTTCTGCCTTATTCTTTCTAAGAGCAGCGCTGCTCTCAGGCTCTTTCGGTTATGCCTGCAGAAACCAAAGCATCTGAAATTACTAATTATTTTAGTTAAAAAACGGGGGAGGGAAGAGAAGCTTTGTTTGTGTTTTCCTAAAAATCAGCAAATGTTTCCTAAAAAGACAGCAAATGTTACTAGCTTCTGTAACCATTATCTGTGACTATGGGCATACTCCAACATCCAAATACTCTGCAAAGTTTTTATAGTACTTACCTACATGCAGAGAGCTTTTTGTCTAAACATGTGCGGGGTTGCTTGGTGGCTAAATAATGACGTGTCCATAGCAGCGAATGCCAGAATAAAAGTGTTAATTTCAGTAGCGGGATTTCACTGCTCTAAGTGTAGCATAAAAGAGTGGCTCCTGGTCTTCTGGAGAGTCCTTGGTGAACTCCCATGCAGGAGAAATGAGGATGAGCTATAATAACCTGCTGTCATGGCCAGAGACGCTTTGGCTGCATGTCTACTGGTTAACTAACAACTCGGTTGTGCCTGGAATGGGTCCTGGCATCCAGGACCCAGTCTCTCACAGTACTAAGGTGTCAGCTGGAGCTCTCCCAAATGCTTGCCAGGCACAGTTTAGGAACTGGGGCAATCCAGGGACCCTTCCCAAATGCACTCTGGATGCCAGAGTCTTGTTTTGGTGGGTTTAGGAGTTAGTAAAGTGGATGTGGCCTGGCAAACTGCAAGGCTCAAGGCGGCTCTAGGCACAAGTTTATGGGCTTAGGTGTAGGCTGTGGGTCCTTGAAAAGAGGTTTTGGAAATGGATAATGCCTTTTATTTTCTTCTGTGTAAATGTGAAGAAAAGCTTTGTCAGCAGTTATATTAGGCATCAATAAGCCTGAAGAAATCCACAAAGCTCTCGTGCTTTCCTGGATCTGAATTTGGGAACTAGGTCATTTTTAGAACGAGGCAAAGTAGCTTGGAGTCTGTGTGGGAGGAGAGCAGTTGGGTTTTTTCCTCAGGTTTAGTTTCTGAGCCTGACTCTTGACTGCCTTCTCTGCAGCTCACTGAGACCACAGATCCCAGCATGCAAGGCCCTAATGTTTTGGTCAGGAGCTCAAGTCATCAATTTGGGACTGGCTCAAGAAAGAGAGTCACTTGTAAAGGAGATGACTTCCTAGAGATTGGCTGGGAAATGTGGAACATTTGAAAATGAATCATAAGTTTCAGAGCTTCTGAAGGGTGTGTGTATGCGTGTGTTTGTGTCTGTGTGTGTGTGTATATATTGCAAAACAGGGTAAAATGTGTAGCAGAATGTGATATTCCTGTGAGGAGCTTGGGAAAATCAGAGCAAGGAAACTTTTTTGCTTGTTTTTAATTAACTTTGAAGAAAATGCACTAAAAATCCTCTGTACTTATTTTCTCACTTAAAATCACCCTCTATTTTGATCTATCTTTAATTTAGTTGGCTATTTTCCAGTTCATTTTTATGTATGTACTGCCTCTTTCATCTTCAGTTTCATTTCTTGTTTTTTTCTTCACTTGCAGGCATGGCTTTTTTTTTCCCTTCCTCCTCTGTAAAAATGCCAGAATAAGAGTAGAAGCTGTATATTCTTGGGCAATATGACTGTCTCGGTAGATCCACGTTTGGTCCTTGGAGATGGTTGGCCATGGAGATACTGCAAACCAGCACTGTTGGCAGGGTCAAATAATGTTTCTAATGGGTCATAGTACCTTTAGGATATAACTGTTCTGTACAGCTGAGATTTTGCCTTCTGTAACTCTTTACCACATCTAGTTTTCTGTTTTGCAGATAATTTTGAATTTATACCTGTCCCAGTGCACTGGATGCAATTTTTACTCTTGCCTCACTGACATTTTTACTATTTTTACTATTCTTCATTCTCCTTTCATCTTCCTATACTTGGTTTTCAGTGTGACTACATTTTTCAGCTTTATTTTACTTGCCTATGGATTTTTTTTGATCGTTCATATTTATCCCAGACTACATTAAGCCTTGTGTTCACAACATCCACACGCTGTGGGTCAAACCAGTCTGTAGCAGATAGTACTAGTACATCAAAATTAGCTATCGTCTTTAATAAAACCTGACATTAGGTAAGAATAAAACACAAGAAGAATAAAAAATACCCATTGGTCGCCACTTGGTGATCCACAGCTAAATTTCCCTGCAGCCTCTTCCCTTCCCATCATGCTCCCAAGCAAATGCTGCCCTCTCATGTTGTAGGTGGGCTGAGTTTTGCTGGTCCCAACCCAAACTCAGGAGCTGTGCTCAGATTTGCAATTTTTGGACCACTGAGAGCAAAGATGTAACCGGGCGGCTTGCTGTATTTCTTTTGTATTTCCTTCTTTTGTTCTGCCTGGCAGACAGAAGGGAAGAAGATGGTGGAAAATGGCAAAAGAGGCACTTTGAGTGCAACACAAGTAGAACCTAATGAAGTCAGAGCAACCTGTCTAGGTTGCCCATAGCTTCCTGCGGGTTGTTGCAAGGTTACCCTGGTGGGACGGAAACCTTCCCTTGGTGCCTGGCACAATCTTGGGCAAGCGACGTGGCCCTATCCACCCAGAAATGACTGTCTGCAGTATTGATTCTGCTCTCTCCTCTAACATGCAGACGTGGATACGCAAAAGCTGCTCCTGGAAGGCCTAGTAGCCCTGCTGGCACCCCGTCTGCACTGTCTTTGGTGGCTGTAGGGTGTTTAGAGGCTGTTAGGAAACAACTTAGAAAGGAAAATTCTTATTTTCAAGGCATTGCCTGTAGAATGAGAGAAGCAGCTGATTCTTGGTTCTTAACAAACACTAATATATATATATTAAAGGTTGGATGTAATAGTTTCACATGCCTTATACTGTATATGAGGCAATACAGTATTCAGCAGAATAAATGTTTACAACTCTTTGCAGTCTTGCATTTTGTCCTCCTTCTCCTCCTCTCTCCTGCTTTTTTTTATGCCTCAAGACCTACCTACAAGGGAGAGAAGCCGTTTGGTTTCCTTTCCTGAATAAGCAGGCACCCAGATTTAGACCTGTGTATGGAGCAATCATCTCCTGCATAGGTGCTTTTATTCTCTGCATCTCTTCTGGTTTACTGCGTTGCTTGGGTAGAGGTCTGAAGGAAAAGAAGAAAATTACCTGACTCTCAGCCTGAAATGCAAGGATTTTAGCCAGTGCAACTGGCTGCTTTCCCTGGTGATGCTTTCCTGGGATGCATGCACTTGGGGCAACATTTTTGTTCTTTGGGGTAATACACATGGAAATGACTACCATAATAATTTAAAATGACATTTAAGCATCAGAATTTGTTCTGCAGGGAGGTGGGATCCCCTTCCCCCTCTCCTACAGCTTGTGTCAAGCTTCTGCTCTGCGCTTGCACATTCCTGCATCGCCAAACAAGCAGTTCCCTTCGTGGGCAAGCAGAGACAACCAGTACCAAACATAATGCCTCTTTCTGCATTCCCTGTGCAGAGGTGATTTCTGATTTGGTAAAGTATTAAATTATTTTGACTCAGGAATCTGCTAAGAAATTGGACTGTCAGCAGGTAATTTTATAGCTCTTGGGATTTTTTTTTTCCAGTTGCTGTAAATAGCAGAAGAGGTAGACTACGGTTTGTCCTTCCTGAGGATTACTGAATGCTCAAGTGATAAAAGTCAAAGTCATAAATTCTGCCTGTATGTATTGTCAGATAGTATTGAAAAATAGATTAAACTAATATATTACAATTAAACCAGAAGTCTAATAAACAGAAGTCTGTGGATAAAATGTAGGGCTGTAGATTGAACAGGAAAGCTTGTAGACATTTACTTTTTATAATTGTAGAGACAGTATGACTGGGAATGATATTTATATTTTGTTTACCCCCCAAAAAAATCTTCTAGATGCTCTGTCTTCAGCACTATAAATCAACTAGTGCATCTGCGTAACTCATTTTTGAGAATCAATTGATAAATTAGGCACTTGGATACCTTATTCTCCTTGTAATAGAGAAATAAATATTTTAGGAGGTCTCGAAAAAGCTTGACTGATTTTTAATGTATTGAGCCAATTTGCTGAGAGGTCACCTCCCTTGCATGTGAAAGTGATGGGATGCTGGCCCTGTGTTCACTTGACCCATCTTCTGTATCATTTGCCTTTTGTGTCAGCTGAAAGTACCCAAAAGACCTGAGGGCTGGCAATATCTGACATGATCAAAAGGCAGGAATATGACAGATCCCTTGTGACTCCTTGGAGGAAGAAGGAAGGAGGAGAAACCGAGGCGGGAAGGCTGCCAGAAACCTTTGTGCCAGGAGCAGCCTGGTGGCTGTGTCCTTTGAGGTGGTTCCTCTTGACTGGCCACCTCTGTTAAGANCCTTGTGACCCCCTGCAGGAAGAAGGAAGGAGGAGAAAAACTGAGGTGGGAAGGCAGCCAGAAACCTTTGCGCCAGGAGCAGCCTGGTGGCTGTGTCCTTTGAGGTGGTTCCTCTTGACTGGCCACCTCTGTTAAGAAGGATAGGGACAGTCACGCTCTTTCCCACTTCCATGGCCATGGTTGTGCCCAAGGATGGTCAGGGTTGTGGGCAGCCTGGAAGGAGCCGAATGGATTCTCTGTGTTTGTTGCACCCTTTCATTATTTGCACGCTACTGGGAAGGGACAGTGTGAACTCCTGGTGTCATATGGGAGAAGAAAGGGGGTTCTTATATGGTGTCTGTCTGTGGCGTGGGCATCTCTTGCCAAGGAAGTGTTTGATACCTCACTGCAAATTTTTAACAAGGAGCAGACTAAATTCTTCTGACTAAATCCCACAAACCTTGTTAGATTGGCAGTAATGTGTTACTAAAGACAAAAATTATCCAGAGGAGGAAGATTAGGTTCTAGGTTTGTCTAAGATGTTGTAAAAACCAAGGTCACAGAGGAAATTAAAACAGGTTCAGCTGACATGCCACCTTCATCGGCATGTTTAAGGAGGCTTGAAACTGAGTAATTTCAGTGATGATGGCTTGTGGTCTCCTGCTTTCCTGTGCAATGTACAGGTTATGTGGAAGACCTCCACTAGGAAAACATCTGAAATGAACTTGGAAAGATGCTGCTGTCTTATTCTGATTCACTGCTTTATTTTGTTCTATAATGGCCTTCAGCATATGGCCTCTTCCTCTGCTGCCCCTGGGAACTATATTAGCACACGACTGTGTCTCCAAGAAACCTTGGTCATAGGACTGAGAGAGGGTACAAAGCTGAGATGCGCTGCTCAGGCTGTGTGCTGCTTCCCAGGGTGGTTATCTGTGCTGCCAAGCTTTGTCTTTATACCAGTACCCAATATAATATTGCTGTTGATTTCATTCATCCTGTTATTATGATTTCCCTTTTCGCCAAATAGCAGCTTTTCATTGTTTTGTGTTCTGCCTAGTGCTGCTTTAACAGACTTGCAAAAGCAGAGAAGCTAAGAATATGATAAAGACTCCACCCGCCATCCTGATCCGTGATAATATACTTTGATCCCTTGCAGATTCCAATAGGCAATGGAATGATAAACTTTCAAGTCTCCTTGTTAACTGTGGTTGCAAGCCTGAGAACTAATCTTTGTGGCAGTAATTCTAATCAGAACAGAAAACTTTCCAGATCGATCACTCTTCTGAAAGCCTCATTCAGTGGGAGTATAGCATCAACACTTCATGAATTCACATGTCAGGGGAACACACACAAGAAGTAAAATCAAATTATTAATTTGGATGCCCATAGCTGTGTGTTGCTTCAGCTGCTCTGGGAAACAACCTCTATCCAATCCATCCTTGTTTTCATTAATGAGCTTGCACAAGTCAGGTACTCACCGCTAGTGATTTGCCATTAAAAGAGGTCTGGTAGTCAATGGGGGAAATTACGTTCAACTCTGAGATGTTGTCTTTATCAAATCTCTGGCAGATGAATACTTTGGCAAGAGAAAAAGGGACATATGCCGAGTGCAGCAAGAGAAGAGTAAGTCGAGAGGGGCTGATAGAAAGGGTGAAAACCAAGATGTTTTCGGTCGCAAGTGAATGGGAATCTGAGCCAGGAGATATAAATATACTCTGGCAACACCATTTGCAGATTAAAAGCAAATTTAGAAAAATCTACTTCCAGCTAAATATGTTAATTCTCTTGTAGAATTTAATCAGAAATATAGAAGGTAGTTTGCTTTACATCAACTAGACTATTGCCATGTCTTGAAACTGCAGCCAAAACTATGCCCTAAACTATTTCATATTGAGCACTACTTATTTACTTTGATCATTTTTATTCATGAAGTTTTATTATATTCTTCAAAAAGAACTATAACAGTAAAGAGAAAAATATATCAAGTTCATAAAAGGGCTTGAGAAAATGATGTAATATCAGAATTCTGGGATAACAACAACAACAGAGTAATTGTGCTGGTTTTGTAAACTTATGCTACTCCTTCCCCCCACCTTTTTTTTTTCTGTTCATGGCATTTTCCTTTCAGAAAACATTGAGAAGCATTTCTTTTTCTTTTCCTTCACAAAGGCATGTGTTCCTGTTTAGTAATACTGTTTCTGTGGGGTGGTTGTGTGTTGGGGGTGTGTGTGTGGTGGTTTGTTTTAAGTTCCTCAGAGACAATTATAGTACAGTACTGTTCTCTGTATTAATGTTCTTCAGCAGATACTGCAGAGAGAATTTCTTCCCTTTTACTACCTGAAGGAAAGTTGCTGTGTTTGAAATACGAGTGTGCCAGGATTGTTCCCTCATCTTCTCTAAATGAGCTCCAGAGAGATGAGTGATCTTAGCAAGCTTCACTGGTGGAACAACTCCATATTGCCATGGTATCCCCACTCTGCTTTCCTCTGGTGATGACTTTATTTGACCTGAGATGAGACTGAGCAGTGATATGTTGTGCTGCACATACACTTAGTGGGTAACCAAAAGAGAAAAAGGAAAAGGTCTTGTGTGAAGAATTGATTGTAACAAGAGCTTTGGCCTTTTTGGCCTGGCTTGTGCCTCTTGCTTGGTCCTGGGGCCTTGGAGATGAAACATGCAAGGCCATCTGCAGATGAGAACACCATTGGGTCCATGTTTTGCCAACGCATCCTTGGCATAGGATCAGAGCTCCATTGTGATACTGAATATATGAATACAAATACAACCCTAGATACCACTTCCTGTAGCTACCAATACCATAGCTTATTCTAAGGCTTCATTTGGTATTGGAGATCTCCTTTCAGATGGATTTGCTTAGCAGGTGAAGAACTTGCCCAGACCCTGCTTCTCCCAAGCATGGGTTTCCCCCATACCACCTTCTGTATTCTTCAACACAGGTCCTGAAGTGCCCTTAAAAAGGAATTTCTGTATCTGTCAGTCAAAGGAAGGTGCCTCCATTCACTTCAGAATTAGTCCTATTTCTGTTAAGATTCAACTTTAAAAAGCAGTCTTCTCTTTAGTGGCTTTGTACTGCATAGGGATCCTCTGTTAGGGATCCTGTCCTACTGATTCTTGCTTGATGCCTAGTCCAGGAGTCAAACTGTGCAGTGTGTACCTAAAATTAAAGCATTGAAATGTCAAAGCCCCCTGAGAATCTATTCTTACATTAGTGTATAGGTATTTTATATTTTTTTTTATATGGTACTGGCTATTATGCTGGATATTACCATAACAACTGTGGTGAGTGCCCATTTAGGAGCACCCATCAGTTTGGGTGTGTTAGCTAAGCAGCTATATTGCCTATTTCACAAGAACATATTTTGTCTAAAATAGAAGTAATGTTTTGATTACTCTTAACACCATGCCATGAGTTGTCTACGAAACCTAATTAAAGAAAGGAAAGAGACAGAAATGTAATTATTAGACATACAAATCTTGCTTTCAACAGCCCAAATCCAGAAGGCTAAATGTAAATGGCTGTAGCTATAGGTCTAACTTTGTGACAGTATAAACCATTTGAAAAAAAAAAAAGCATCTGAATTGTGTTCCCCAGTATATGAAGATACATTTCATGTTCTAGTGAAATTATTGCTTTATAATAATTTTATCTTTATTGAAAATAAGTCTTCCATGCTATTTTATATAAATGGTTAAGCAACCCTGGTTCAAAACCCTGGAAGTGTGAAAATTTTATTATTAGATGTGAAACAAAATCTAACTTATCATTACCTTTTGAAACATCTTTTTAATATTAGCAAGAATAATCTTGCCAGTAATATTACGACTATCTCAGGATGTTTTACCACCTGAGCATGTGTAAGTGATTTTTATTCTATGATTTTTGTAGATCAAAATGTAAAATGAAGGTTTCTGTAGAATGTGGATGGCTGAAACACTGGATGCAGGAGGTACATTTGGAATTTCTTAGAAGAATGACTGCATAGCATCAGTGTAATGGGGCATGAAGTCTTTCATATGTCTGAGGATTATCATGTTGCCTTCATTTTGTGATCAAGCGTTTGATACTTGGATCAAACTTTCCTATTTGTTGTATGGAAAGAGAATATTTCAATGGGATACGAACAGGAGGCTTTAGTGTAGGGAGGGAGATGTTTCTGTCAGTGCAGAGTTGTAGCTTTCACAATTTTGAAAGTGTGATAATGGGCTTATTGAACTGAGGCCTTGCAAGCACTAAGCTTTGAAATATTTCAAGCGGGGAGCAGAAGTCGATATATGTATTTTTTCTTTCTTTGCTATAGAGTATATGCTGTGGGTGGTTGATATTTAGGAAGATGGGTCTTATGTTCTCACAAGTTAGTTATTCATTAGTTAAAGCTCATTCTGTTGCCAATTTGCATATCAATACCAGTAGTCTGTCTTATTTTTGAAACAGCTCTAATCAGACATACATAATAAATACTAATAAAAGCAAGATAAAATAAAGCTCGGGTGGCATACAGGAAGTTTCAGTTCAGACTTTCCTTGCAGGATGGAATATCTAACTGTTCACCTCTTCTCTCCCCTCTCCCTGCCGACTCAGTGCTTTTTTGACCAAAAAATACACTTTTCCCATCAAAAGATTGTTTTAGAAACAAATCTAGAGAAGGAAAGCATTCACACTGCCTTGCCTCTTTCTGCTTACAAGATCTAAGGATTAGCCCTGTAGTAATAATTCTTGGTCCCATTTAAATGAATGTTGAAATCAATACTTAAGTAGTATCTACCAGGAGTGATTAACAGAAAACTAGCAGAGTGTATCAGCAAAGATGTCAAAATGTAGAAGTCTGAGGCTCTTAACACCCAGAGAAATATAGTAAATATAGTCCTTTCTAAATACATGGGAGCAGATAATCTTCTGGCTGTATTACAAAGTGATCTATAACTTCTACTTATTCAACTGCAGGAAGCTTGTGCTAATCCTATTACCTCTTGTCCATGAACTATTCCTCTGAAATCTGGAAGGCATCATACTCAAAAGAACTGACTCCTGTGTATATAGGCATCTCCTGCACATTTTGTGATACAACATCTGGAGACAACAGGAAAGAGGATACCAGGGATGGTACCTTCACCACTTCCCTGAGCAGCCTGTTCCAATGCTTCGCCAGTCTTTCTCTATAGAATTTTTTTCCTGACATCTAACCCGAACCTCCCCTGGCACAACTTGAGGTCATTTCCTCTTGTTCTCTCTGTAGCTATTCTGGAGAACAGATAGACCTCATTCCAACCTCCTTTCAGGTAGTTGTAGAGAGTGACAAGGTCTCCCCTGAGCCTCCTCCTCTCCGGTCTGAACAATCCCAGCTCCCTCATCCACTCCTTGCAAGGTCTGTTCTCCAGCCCCTTCACCAGCTTCGTTGCCCTTCTCTGGACACGCTCCAGCACCTCCAGGTCTTTCTTGTAGTGAGGGCCCCAAACTGAACACAGTATTCAGTATAACTGAGCACACACAGGTCTGTGCTCACTCCCCTGGTCCTGCTGGCTGTGCTGTTCATGGTACAAGCCAGGAGGCCCTTGGCCGTCTTGGCCCCCCGGGCACACCGTGGGCTGGAGTTCAGCGTCCTGTCGATCAGCACCCCCAGGTCCTTTCTCTGCCACGCAGCTCTGGCAACCAGGAGGAGCCTGGTCTCCTGTATTCCAGCTAACCTGGTGTCTGTGCTGAATGTAGCTCCCCATTTCAGAGCACAGAACACCTGCCCCACACTCAGCAGAAGGCAACCTTGAGGACAGAGATCGTTATCCCAGCAGTGTGTGCCAAAAATGCTGTCAGCCCTTTGCTGTGTCACCTGCCACCCTGCTGTGATGTCCCCGGGAGCCCATTCGCAAGGGACGAAGTGATTCTGCCCAGCAAATGTCCTTCTGCATCCTCAGTGCAGGCAGGGTGGGCCTGGCACCTCCGCCTCGGTCTCCTGGAGGACACAAGCAAAGAGGAGGGCAGCCCCCCACTAGACCTGGCTACAGATTCTCCTTTATGGGCACCACCAACTTTGGAGAAGAGCAGGGTTCAGAAGGCAGCAAAGGTCTCTCCTATTGCAGTCCCCTGGTGCACAGAAGAGTGTTTCCTTGGAGCAGTAGCAGTTATACCCTGGCTAAACTGGACCCCAACTGACAGTGGCTTCACTTTCCGACATCTTCCCAATAACGCCAGTAATCTCCCTGCCCTCTGTGGGGTTACTACCCTCTGGAACCACCATCAGTAGCTCACAGTGGCTTGAAAAGTCAGGTGGAAGGAGGGGATTTTGTTTGTGAACAACAGCTGCAGGTAACAAACCATCGCATTTCTTCTGCAAAGAAAACAAAAAAACAGGCTCTGCGGCCAAAAATTCTTTTTGGATTTCAGCTAATGACTGCCTCTAGCTTGATCAGATCTGCAAAGCAGGATTTGTGATGGTTGGAAAAGCAGAGTACAGACAGCTGGAAAAACGAAAAAAAAAAAAAAGATGAAAATTCAACTGTCTTAACCTCTCTTCCATGATGCCTTGGACTCAGACATTATGGGACATTTATGGGTAGTTTTAATAAGAAGAAAGAATCTCTGTTCTTACCAAAGGAAGAACTTAGAGCAGGCCTTATCATCCTGATATGGAGCCTTGGCACATCTGCCCCCTTCTCTGCAAATCCATTTCTGCTTTGTAAGTGCCTCTGCATTTCCCATGGTGTTTTGTGGACATCGGAGAGTCTGCACAGAAACTAAACGAACCATTTGCCAGAGGCCTTCATTTCATGGCTACTTTGTGCAGTGCAGTCTCCAGCTAGATAAGGTTGCAGAGGTTAAATAGCTACTTACAGTGAAGTTTATATCTACACTGTCTACATCATGCTTTCGGGTGCCTGCCTTCTCTCCGAGAAGAAAGAAGGCTGCAGTCACATTACAGCTTTATTGTTCAATGCTAGTTTAGTGGTAATCGCAAACAAACCCCTGCCAACAGGACGGACGAGCACCCGCTTCCCTCCTGCAGCAGTGTGAGATGCTGCTCAGCACCCAAAGGAGACCCAGTGCTCCACAGCACCACGATCTGCCTGGTTCCCTTAGCGTGCCCTCGTGGCCAAGAAGGCCAGTGGCATCCTGAGATGCACTAGGAAGTGTTACGGTTTGAAGGAGGTGATCCTCACCCCCACTCCTGGTGAGACCCCATCTGGAGTGCAGTGTCCAGTTCTGGGCTCTCCACTACAAGAGGGACATGGGGCTACCAGATGTTGTGATGCATCAGGACTGTCATACACCTGACTTCCATCCTCTTACCCTTCAATGCAGTCCTAAGATCTGTTTTCTGGCTGCTGTTTGTTTTTTTTTTTTTTTTTTGTTAGAAAAAAGGTATGTTTTCTGACCTTATGTTTATCACCTAATCTGATATCATGAGTCACATGGGGCACAATGTTGTCCAGTACTCTTCTGAACTGGGCCGAATAACACAAGTTTAGCTAATGTTGACTGTCAGAAAGGTGTTTGGGAGTGCTCTGGAAGGGGTATGTCTGAGTCATTTTGATACTTTCTGCGCGGATGTTCATTCTAATTGGCAGTGAAATATATTGAAAATGATTGGAAGGTTTTGCCCTCTTTCTAATTTGGATTTTATGGCTTTTATTTCTAGCCATCAGCTCTTGTTCTGCCTTTTCTGTGCAACATTAATGAGACTGAAAAATGGCAATGTCAAAGATGAATACAGCATCCAGAGAACTTCCTCCTTTTCCTGCATTCCATTCTAAACAAATTAATGAATTCTTTCAAGGCTTAACTACATTATATATGGACCTACTCCCAAGAGTGAAAATCTGATTGGTTTCATATTGCTAAGGAGCCTCTTATTAGAACATGATATACAGAATAGTCTGTAGTCAGATCTGAATCTGCATCTCAATTTTTTAATTAAATTTAATGGATAGATGGAGGAGTTATATCAATTACATTACCTCTGAAAAATGACTTTAGAAAGAATATTGATTTTTGCATGGGAGAGGAGAGTTAGAATACTGTGGTCCTAGTTTCCTACTAGATAAGCTTGATTTTAATTCTTGGAGACACCCCCGCCCCCCCCCCCGCCCCCAAAAAAAAAGAAACAAAAAAACAAAAATAAAAAACCCAAAAAACACACATTGGAAGAAAGTTTTCTTTCACAAAAATTCCTATAGCAGATGACTGGCAAATGATTGCTTAGGGATGAATTGATTTATCCTATATACATTGTGCTAGATACATGGAGAGATTTAAACATTTAACTTGTTTTAACTGCATTTAACTTGTGCTGGCCCTAGTTACCCTAAAATAAAGGAGCTAGAGCTACACATAAAAGCATATCAATTGGTTCGTAAGCATTTGGGTAGCTTAGTTCAAATTACTAAGCAATACAAGCATCTCAGCTCTGTCGTTACACGCACTCATCATACAGTATTCTGCTTTTCTACATCCCTGGGGAGTTCAGAGGCACTCTGTTAAAGTAGACCCTTGCTTTCCCAGCAGCAGGATGCATCCCTGAAAAAGCCCAGCTAGGGCTTTCCCAGCAGCAGGATGCATCCCTGGTAAAGCCCAGCTAGGGGGGCTTGCAGAAGGAATACACGTTTGGCTAAGTCTGAAAAGCAGCCACTCCAAGGACCATGTCAATAACAACCCTCTGCTTTGGGACTTTTCCCACCGTTGTTATTATTATTATTATTATTTTGACAGGAGATGGTAAGAACCACAGACCTGACTTCAATTAAACATGCCAAATTCCAAATGAAAGAAAAAATATCTGCCTTGGGCCACCTGCACTCTCATCTCTGGCTTCTGTATTCTGGCTAGCAGGATTTCCTTTTCACTTATCACACTTAAGGTAATTCCTGGCTTTTATTGCATTGCCTTTTCAATGTGCATCTCTGATCGTGGTGGACAAGAATATATATTTATGCTGCTGGAGGACAGGAAAAGCAACAGCAGCATGCGGGAAAGAAACAGTGGAAATACCAGTAGTGGAAGGGAGGGCATAAGATAAGGAACATGGTAAAGCCAGGAACAACATCAACTTCCTCTCATCTTTAAAAGTTGCAGTAGTGATTTTTTTTTTTTTTTAATGTCACCTTGAAGAATATCTTCCAACCTTGCTGGTGCACCAGGCTCTAGGGAAGACTGATACAGCTAGCAGGCTACTCATTTAGCTAGAAGAGCACAGCTGTTTGACATCTCCTTATAAAAGGCATCAAAGGAATCCGTTTTAATGACTCACCATCAGGCACTTCCCTAATGAAGACGAGCTAAGAAGTAGTGCAAGTGAGAAACAAATCACCACATGCACTAATGAGGCTGTGAAGGACACTGGTATAAGTTTGCTTATTATTGCTAATTGCCTTGCAATTGATGGACTTGTCTAAACCTAGCTCAAAAAGAACAATTTATATAGGTGCATCTTAATCTACAAGATAATTCAAGGGACCATGGTCAGTGAAAATTGTAGGTTTTCTCCAGACATGTTGCTAGGCAAGTTTGGTACCCATAGCTGAATATCTTGCTAATGCAAACTGCCTTCTATGTTGACGTTATGTTTGATATTAAGAATTAGTTTTTTTTTTTTTTTTTTTTTTTTTTTTAACAGAATGAGCTTTGAAAGGGGAATGAAGACCAGATCATCATATCAGGTCTAATCTAAACTATACAAAATACTGTTCTTCAGAAAGTCTGCTCAGGGAGACAGTCTCTGCAGATGCTTCTGCCAAATCTATTCCAGTAACAAACTGCTCTTGTCATTATGAAGATTTGTTTTTTTTGTGACTTGTTGTTTTTCTTTTGACTTATTTAAGTCTTCTGTGTTATAATTTTATTTTATGACTTAAACCTAGTGTGCTGTGGACTTGGAGAGCTATTTGGGCTTGCGGTTGCTGTGGCTGACTTCTGAATATTTGAACATTATCATTAAAGTCTTCACTGTTGCATCTGTGTGTTTTCTTCTTTTATCTGTCTAAACAGCCTTAACTTCTGCCTGAAACAATACTGCATTTTAAATGTGTTTGTTTAGCAGGGATCAAATCCCAGGAGATCAGCGTGACTGAAATGCACCTTCCCCTGTTTTCCCCCTTGGAGTTTAAATTATCAGCTTTCTAGATGAAAAAGAACTTGTCAATGCAAAAATACTGTAAACTACAGGCAAGCATTTTGTAACACATAGGAGGCTTCAACAGCAATTAACATAAAAGCCTCCTGCATTGAGTAGAAAATTGCCTCCTTGATCCTTGTTATTTTCCACTGCTTACAGAATTCATGAAAGGAGCTTAAAATCTACGTCTGGAAAGACAATTTCAGCACCAATTCTCTTGCTTTTAGTTACTTGTCAGCCCTCATCTTTGCATTTTTGATTCCTGCTTACGAAACAGTTTATTGATACTACTCTGTATCCCAGGGGTATAAAACACAATCATCAGAATTGCCAGATCCTCAAGAGTTATGCTAGGAAAGGATGCTAAAGGCCCGATCCTCCAACTCTAACCTTGTTAAAATTGGTATGTGGAAAGCTTCGTATAAAAATTGCTTTGAATGTATTGAGCAAGGGTGTGTTTACTATTTTTGCTTTTTAGTAAATAACCCTTTACCTGCAAAGTTGAAAGTAGAAAATAGGAATAAGGAAGTTAACAGAGAGAAGAACTTTGGAAAATGGAGCCAGATGCAATGGTATTTTCAGTTATGATTAGTTTTTTTTATAGTGGATTAATTTCAGTGATGAATAAAACCCCAGAGATCTGGGGTCTTGTATAATCAATCTTAGGGGTTTTCAAAATTCAGCATGGAATCTTGCATGTCTTCGCAGCTTTGGGATTTGCCTATTTCTAGAGGTCCCTCTAGATTTGCCTGTTTCTTAAAGGAGACTAGATGCTGTCAGAAAAGGTTCTTAAGACCTGCAGGTTTCAACTGTAACTAATGCAGAAGCATTCAAAATTTTAAAATGCTGACAAGTGTGGAAGGCATCAGGACTTCCCTTTCTCCATAACCTGGATAATGGGTTCAGTGAGCGCTCCTCTCTTGGATAAGGATTTGCAGTCTCACTGGTAGCAATTCTCCCATCAGCACCTGAACTGTTCTGCCTGGTGCACCAGTGCTGCAGACTCTGCCTTGGGAGGATGGATGCAATGGAACAGGCTGAAGAAAAATTAAATTTCTGTACTCTGAAGTTGCTTTCTCCATCCACAAGATGCTCTGCTCTGTAGAAGGTGCAATATGAAACCAATAGCATCAAAACCCACATTATTTCTGTAAAAATAGTCAAGCGAATTTTGGCTACCGATAGTCCATGGACTGTTAGGTTTATTTTTGCCAAATGGGCCCAGTTTACTAGCGAACAATATTAAATCCCATTTTGCTGAAGTGCTTTGCAGGGTGGTAAAATTTAAGCAGAATGGCAGTAAATTCTCTCTAATATATGCATATTTATTTAGCTCTAAGGAGCTTCATGGTTCCTGATTTCATAACCTCACTTAGCTGCTTATTCTAATGATTATAAATATTTTTTCTCTTGCTTAACCTAAATTTTTCCAACTGTAGTTTAAGCTCATTACTGCTTGATCTATCTTTAGTGCTAATGGGAATTTTTTTATCCTAGTCTTCTTTAAAGCATCTTTCTGTCCATTACTAACATATTAATACCCCCTCTCATTCTTTCTCTTTCCTGCTGAAAATACTCAATCCTCAAAATTGCTAGAGTTTTTCAGATACTTTGCTTCTCCACTTGACATGTTTAGTTTTTCCTCTCTTTAAGTGAAAGCATCCAGACTATAGCGTGTATTACACCTGGATCAAAAGCCAGTTGGTGCTGAGGAGAAACATCTCCTCACCTGTTTTCCTGGGCAGGCAAGCAGAGTGCTCGTGTCTTCTGCGACAATGTTCTCTTGCATTCGCTTGGCTGCCGGGATAATGAGATCCTGCAGCTTGCCAGCTGCTGACCAGACACAGTTTAATATGTGGCTGGTTTTAACTGTGAGCATCACTGCATTCGGATTTTTTGAGGCTGGAAGAGCAGAGGCTTTTGTCCAGAACTTGAGCATGTAAATCCATATGTCTTTAGCCTCCTGTGCAAGAGGCCTTAGGGGTATAAAGCAGGTGAGATTCCTGTCTGTTCACTGTTACATGATATATGGAAGACCTTGCAGTGAGCACAGAAGAAGAGAGCATTTCTGGGCAGAGACAAACAGCATCTGAGGAGGTATATGCACTGGTACAGAGAATATCATCAAATTGGATCTTTAAGAATGACTATCATATCCTTCTGGACTGTCAAAATGACATGTGAGAACTTGGGCCCCAAGAGAAGTCCAGATTTGGAATAACATAAAAAGCCTTGTGCTCTCTTTCAAAGAGGAAAAAGGTGGAATGAAAATCCTGCTGTTTTATAAAGCCACATTCTGGGTCACACTTCCTTGTGGCATCACTCGGCTTTTATCCTTCGGTATATAAACAAGCTGAAGATTTGGGGTACATGTGTTTGCTCGTGTATCACATTAGGCTCACATTAATTGTATTTATCCTGCTGTTTCAGGTCTCCCTTCTATAACACACTCATTTTAACAAAATTTGTCATCTTGTCAGGTGAGTATCTTTACAGCATTTGGTGCTAAAAAGTGGTATCACGATAAACCACTGAAGAGTTTCCGTGGTGCCAAAGCCCCTTGACGACCTGTCCTGGATCTGGACTCAGCATATTACCTCAGCATGCGATTTATGGCTTGTGATGCCTTATCCTTTGGGAAAGGACTGCCATTAGAACGAGAAAAATAGCAATGCAAGTTGTTTGTTTTCCATTCTCAGTAATGATTCACTTTTACTTAATGATTTGGAAAAAATATATATGAAGTTAATGGTAGGAGGTATTATCTAATTGCTTGAAGCAGAGAATGATGCTCCAGGTCCTGGCAGTCCTCCCAGGTAAAGGTGAGCGGCTCGCTGACTTTGGCCATATTTTGGTTTATAGCTCTGGGTCCCAGCTGAAAAGCAGTGCTATTAGTCCCAACTCTTGTGAACTGGAAGATGTTTTCAAAGGCAAAGAGAACAGTCAGGCACTTAGCATCTATTGTGAACTAACAGATGCCTAGCCCTCATTTGTCCCTTAAAAAAAAAAAAAATTCTCATAATTACTCTCAACGTTTGGTAACCCTGGGATAAAGGTTCTATTTATTAAAGGATAAATCAGAGTTATGAATCCGAGCTCTGAGCAATGAAGTGTGAACACTTTGGGCTGTGAAGCTTCAGAACTGGTTCTATTCCCAGCTCTGCTAATAGCCTCTCGCACGGTACTGAGCAAGCCGCGTTCCCTTCTTATTGCCATCTGGTAATGGGCATCTGCTGTCAATATTGCAATCTTGACCGCTCTGGGTTCTATGGATTGAAAGGGCTATTTAAAAATCTAGTGGGCGTTGTCATCATTTTTGCTCAGCGTGATAAAATTGTACAGCATTTTGCAATTATTTTATCAAGTCTTGGCTCTACTGAGGTTTACTGTGTCCATTTAGGCATTCTAAAACATTAAATTTCTGTGTATTACTCATTTTGGCAACAATTAAACAAAAAATGGAAAAGCATACAAATGTATGTTAAGCGTCAGACTTTTTATACACTTTTTTGATGCCCCACTTAGAATGTGACTTTAGTTTGGAAATATGATTGTAGCTCTGACTTTCAGATATAAGTGAGCTAAGGTTTGTAAGAAAAGAGATTACCTTGTGTCACAAATCTTGCCACATGTGTCTGGGAAGCAATGCTGCCAACAAAGTAATTGCCTGAGCGAAAAGAAGGCTGTGAAGCTGGTGCTCTCCTCGCATGATTATAAAAATGTGCCGCTTCTCTAGTTTTATGGGTCTTCTCAAGCGCCATTCCTAGTGTACAAAGAATCAACTTCATCAAAAATGAAAAAGAAAAAATTTTCTCTAGAAGGCTTAGCTGAGGAATAAGGCTCTTCTTAAACAGACACAGATAATTCTTAACCTAGGAATCAGTCCTATGAAGCTGACTTGAAGTAAATCGGCGAGGCAACATGTGAAAACTAATGGTGTACTTAATTTCAAGTAGTAAATTGAAGTATTTTTCTTATTTTGCTCTTATCTCTGCTTTGTGCACAGGTAAAAGCAAGGAAGACATCCTCTGAAGTGGTTAGCAAAAAAAAGCGTGTCCATAACTTGGACGCGAATTGCAACAGAAACCGTCCCTGACTGTAGAAGATGGGGAGGAAACACAGCTCTAAATCTGAAGTCACAGCACGCCTTTACTGAAACCTGTTAGCGGTTTTTGAAGCATTGCTATGACGGGTGACACTTTGCTCCTTGTGCTGTATGTTACACCTTCCAGAGAGGCTGGGGGTGCTGCCCTGGGGGAGGCCCGAACCTGGTTTGTGCTGATATTTTTTTTCCCCCTGTTTTAGAAGTTAAGCTTCTAGTTTTCATCTGGAGAATGTTTGGTGCTTGTTGGTCTCAAAGCCTTTTGACCCTCCTCGGTGACCTCATTAGAGGGTAGATTCAGCCCACAACTGATTCAGTCTTGCACAGCCCCAGGGTGCCCGTTTCCCCAACCTAGCCTTCTCGCTCTAAAGTCGCTGCTGTCGTCACTTCTGGCTGGGTTGGCACCTAACAGTTCCCCCATCGGTGATACTGTTGGGGTAAGCTATCATGACGTGATAGGAAAGAGTGAAAATTTAGAAACACAATGTCCCCAAAGAGGTTTCAGCTCAGAGTGAGCTGTAAAACAACAACAAAAGCCAATAACACCAAGACTCAAACATTGATCCTGCTAAAATCTACCATTGGCTTATCTTTTGCCTTGCTGTTCCACGTGATGGTCTTCTTGACCTTGACGTGGAAGGTATCACCTTGATACCTTCAAGGCCCTTGAAGGTATCAAGGTGAAAGAACAGGGTGCATTTGATGTGTCTGATCCTTCTGTAGTTAATGATGGCATTACAAATAGGAGAAAATGCTGCTGAAACACTAGTTATTGGCATTTATGATGCCTAATAAGCAAGAGTTAAAAAGAGATAATGTGAAACAAGCACTCAGTGTGGTAGCTTCAAGTGTGAGTCTGATCTTGCTTCCCTTGAGTAAATGGAAAAGCTGCAATTGACTTAACTTAGATCCAAAACTATTTTTATTTATTTAATTGCCTTCTCCTAGAGAGCTTTTCATGAAGCACTTCTAGGAAGTGCTTTCAGAAAGCACTCCAGTGCTGTATAAATTACGTCTCTGTTCCCCCGTGGCACTGATTTTGACAGAAGCCAGAAATAGATGTGGGAACTCGCATGCGGAGGTTGTGGGAAGAGCTGAATGGCATCCATCCGAGGCTGAAAGAATTCCATAACTTCTGCTTAAAGGAGTAAAAAAAAATATTGAGAGGAGGTCTAGATCAGACCCTCTAGATCTAGATAGAGTCAGAACTGGAGGTTTCATCCAGCTCCAGCAGCTCTGGGAAACAAAGAGCTCCTGGAGAAAAAAAGCAGCTCTGCTCCCTGCACACATAAGGCTTGGAACATGTTCAGCAGCATAATGTCACACGGTGACAAGTGCCTCAAACTGGGATCAGTGCCACTAGTGTAGCAGTCAGCCTTGTCTTCAGGTGTGATCTCAACACGTTTTCTGGTACCCAGTGCCCTTCCTTCCCCGATATGTGAGCGTGTCTCCTTTCAATTTATTGCTGTTTTTTTTCCTTCAGAATTTTAAGAATATGACACTGTTTCTGATTTTTCTCTCACCTTTGTGACACTGACAAATGTGTTAACAAAATATTTTAGAAAGGAATGGGCCCTTACACTTAAAGAAACTCATGTTGGTAAAGCCTGGGGAGGATGGAATGGGAAAGAAATTATCAATATTTAAGCTCCACCAAAAAAAATAAGTCTGTAAAACTGATCCAAAAATACAAGAGTGCTCTTTTCTAGTTATATTTCACAAGCTAACAGAGGAGTTTAATGAAAATGTAAGATATATGTATATATACAAATATATATACACACACTGTTAAAGTTATTTGTAGCCTATTGTGTGGGTCATCTCGTGTGGGTCGTCTATTGTGTGGGTCGTCTCACATGTGGAAACTGTGCCTTCATTCTGCCCTAAAGAGTGCTAACAACTTGTTCTTCTGTCTTTCCAGGTTTGTGTTTAAAAAGTCCAAAATCAGATCTGCAGAACCCTGATAAGGATATCTTTTTGTAAATATTCTGTAGTGGGACTGCCTGCCACTCTGATATTGTAGTCCTTGCCAAAATATACCACATATTTTGTGCAAAATACTTCCCTGCAAGCAAAGTTTTCTCAACTATTGAGCTTTCTGAATTACCAAAGAAATAAAATGCTCATCATTTTGCTTAAAGCTAACAGTATTTTTCTATAGCACCGCACCCTTGACACTTTTGAAATATTTTAAAATCTGTATATTTTGTACTCGTCATCAGAGGTTCTGGTAACTCGAACAAATAACAATAATGCTGACCTGGAAAAACACATTCTTCAGTCAAGTTTCAAATTTCTGTCTTGTTTAACAAATTGCAATAGCACAGATAACCCATTTGCACACTTGCAGTAAATTACCTGCTTTAAAAGCCGTCAATCACCTACCCTTCTAACACTACATTTAGCTTTTAGTGCTTTTGACTCAAACCCTTTAAAAACTGATTTTGTGCTCCCAGAGAGCTGAAAGTGGAGTGTGTCATCAAGCCCAAGGATATCTTTTTAACTGATAAATGTTTGTAACTGATGTGTGAATGGGAGCTTGAGGTTTGACACCACAGTTTTAACACTGCCATCTTTCCATTGCAGTCATTCACTCAGACCAAGTAAAGTAATTGCAAACATCACTTGAATGTAGAACTTATATAGAAAAATAGCTGGACTTTGGATGAGAAGAATTAGAAATTCTGATTCTTCATTATTTTGTCATCAGCTCTCGGACATAGATCCTCTGACTACCTGTTTCTGTAGATTCTTCAAAGCCTCTGTGACTACTCAGCATCCTCTGTGTAGTAGGAATTTGTTATCCTATGCTATTATGGTTTTTTTCCAGTAATTTGCAAGTTTTCTGTTTAGGTATTCATCTCACAAGGCAAATCAGTATTTCTGAAATAATTATTTTGTCCAAGTTGCTGCTGCGGGTGCTGTCCAGAATACTTGATCTCCCTGTATGAACAAAGTAAAACTTCTTATCGATCACATCAGTAGTGATCAGTAATTGCCATATTGTTTCTCCTAGTGATTCATTTATCAGTATGAAATTCTATTAGCCAAATAACAGCTAGTTAAACGTATGATCAGTTTGGGGAGTGGTAAGTAAATGAGCTTTGATAAAAGCTTGAAGCTTCTACTAAATCAATTTGACCTAAATAATTGACCTAAATGTAGAAAGTCTTACCCTTCTGGATGGCTGGACTCTCTGATGCACAGGACTCTGTGCCAGTGTGGAGACCTGCACGTGCAGGTCACATAAGTCTTCATTATCGCTGGACAGCTTGGCATTAGTTGGTGGGTATTATTAGAATATTCTCCCAAATTTTCTGTTTACACCATGGAAAATGACCAATTTGGGGGTATCATTAGATATGGGTACACAGCAAGAACTGCCTATGTATTACACTTTTCTCCAATATAGTATAGTCTGTGAGACTGAGTTTTTGTTTTTGTTATCCATCCAGCTTGAGAATAACTTTTTTCTGTGAGTCAGAACTGGATGCAAAACATCTGTACAACTAATCACCAGCAGAGTTTGAATACTCTTATTTAAATTCTGATTAGTTGTTATAATTTACTTGAATATCTATTAAGCATTGACATTTTTTTTTTCTGAATTCCAAACTTTATCATCATAAAAATAATGAAGAATTGTTGTAACTTTCCACAAAAAAACCCACAAAGTATGGAGGTTACAGCCTGGTGGTTAAGGGGCTACTCTGTTAAGGGGCTTTCGTATTGCTCAGGGCTTGATCTTCAAAATCCCGTACCGCACCAAGGATGGACAGTAAGCGGATAGCCAGGTAGCACCAGGATTTTGCATATGTGGGATAGCGAACTTGTGTTCTTGGTGCTGTAGCCCCAAGTTTGGTGCCCTCCTGTGAGCTGTATTGTGCAGGGCTGCTTCACCTGCCCATCGCAGCCCAGTTCTACCTCTAACTTTCCCCTCCCTGACCGTTTTGCAGAGCTGGGATATCATTTTTTCCATAATCCCTTTGCACAGAGAGGGTGGACAAGGGACTGGCAGTCAGCCCTGCTACTGTTATGCTTCCTCCTCCTCTCGCGGGGCTGGTCTTCCCTCTGTGGTGTGGGACACCAAGACCTATGATTTGTGGGTCAGGTTACTTCAAGCTTCTTTCTCTGGTAGCAATTGGCTGAATCAGGCTTTGCTGGTCAGAAATTGGCACCCATCATGGAGATGTTGCCAGTGGCTCTTTCCTACGTTAAGTACTCCATGTGAGATGCCTCTTGGTAGCAGAGATGATACATTGCTCTTATCCTCTTTTGGCAATTATTCAGCAGTAGTTCTGGACCAGTGTGCTGGTCTTTTCAGCTGTGCTGGTAGTAGAGCTCCCTTGTGGAAAATGATTGGGTTTAGAGGTGTTAGCTTCTCCTGAGACTGCAGGTCTCGTGTCGCTGTGCCATTCAGTAGCACCAGGACAGATGGGAGTCCTTCCAAAGAGTCTTGTTGGGTTTCAGAGCCAGGAGGGTTGTCAGAAAACTCCATGCGAGAGGGAGGTAGTTGCAAGTTGGGCGGCAAATGAGTTTGAGGTGAATAATGAAGGTAGGGGGAGGCATGTGATAATATAATGTGCATGTTTCATATCCCAGCCTACCTCTGGCACGACAGCTTGTCTCAGCAGATTACCTTGTTATGGCACAGGAAGCTCATTTTGCCTGGATTCTGGGTTTTCTTACACAGGCTGGTGCCAAATTGTATCTTCACTTTACATTTGCTGTTCCTCTATTTATTGAAGTGGACTCTATCTCTTACTAGTGAGGTATTTTTCAATCTCTTTATAACCATTATGTTGTCATGTATTGCTTGAACCAGCCACCAAATTCTTATTTTACGCCTATGTTGATTAAATCTTTTCTTTAGAGAAGGAATTACTGTACATAGGGGTGTACAATCTACTGTGTTCAGGCTCCTTTGCCTGAATATTTTGGATGCTTTTGATTTCTTTGTATTGTGTATTCCTTCTGTTTTTTTTTTATTTATTTTTTTTATTCTGAATTTCTTCACCTGTGTCTGCACCTGGCTTTGTCTTGGCTTTCTGGATATACTTATTTGGCTGTTTTTTGTTTTCTGTTTTCTCTGGCTGTTTTCTCTGCCTGTGGATGGATGTGCTGCCTTCATTCATGTGCTCTCCTGCATCTTGCTTATGAGGATTTGCCTGCAACCTTTGTTGCTCTTATTCTCATAATCTATTTTAAATTTCCCTGCTCAACCTTTAACTGACTTATTTGGGGGAATGTTTAAATGAAGTAAGGTTCAATCTAATATTCATCTGAATAGAGGTACAGATTTGACATTAGTTAATTACCTTGTTACTCTATTCACACTCCTGGATTTTCTGAAGACTTTAGATATTTATACAGTGACACCTATTGCTTATTCAGAAAAAAAAAGTAAAAAGGTTTAGGTTCTCAAGGATAATATTTTAAAACCTGTTTATATTAAAAACTATGACCTTGACATCTCATTTTCTCTGCACAGAAACTTGCTGATCTGAATGAATCATCAGCTGGCTGGTTCTATTCATCTTTATTGTTTTGGGGTAAAATTTTCAAGCTAAGTTTGAAGCACAGTTTCTGTTCATTTTCAGTGGACATAGAGCCTTTTGCAAAGTTGTCTTTCCTCAAGCTCTGTATTTCTCATTTGGCTAGCCAAAAGTAGTTTTTTTTTCAATAACTGTTGGGGTTTGTGAAGGAAGGGACATGAAAAACAAAGCTATTGCTGTCATGTAGGTTTCTGTACCTTCACACCTGGCAAAAGTTGGGGATGAAAGCTAGTCCAATGGTTTCCACTGCTCCCTCCTTTTTTTCATTTTTCATTTCCCAGCATGGCTGCTTTGCTCTGGGAGTATTGCATTTCCTGCACTTGGAAAGTGCAATCCTGTGAGACTGATTTTCTGAGTCACACAGAGGAAAGACTTTGACATTACTCCTACTGTTTTCCAAACTTCATCTTTTTCAATACCCTTTAGCATTAATGCCAATGGAGTAGGGCAAGTATTAGTCACTTATTTAAAACAGCATTTCTGGGAAGCATTCTTGCTTCTTGAGGGTTTGATCAGGGAATTCATACAAACTGCTAGACAAGGCAAAGAACCAGCGTTGGGGACCTTTGCTGTCCTCTATGGTGACCTGTGATGCAACCTTGCCCTCTTCATCTCTGTGTCTTCTCCCACCCTCTGTCTGGTTTGTCTCTTTAGACAACAAACCTCTTTTGTGTTAAAGACTGCCTTTTATGCTGCAGCTTTACACTGCTTACATCAATTATAGCCACAGATGGAGCTCCCAGGTGTAGCTGTAATACACATCTCTAAGAATAATAACCTGGTTTCAGCTGATTTGAATATCTGTTGTTTTTGAAGGAGAGGATAATCCCCAGGAATAAGTAGGCAAACACTGCATACAATGTCTCCAGTTCTGTGGGAGTTTTGTATGTTTTCATTTTGTTCTTTTTATCTATTTTTTTTTCTCTCTGTGAATAGGTAGACCTCTTTACGACCCATATGAAGGAAACCCGGTCATGACTCTTCCATTTTTCCAGCCCTTTCCAGCAGCTATTCCATAGTCCAGCAGATGAAGTGTGAGAAGAGCATTTTCAAAAGCTTACCTCCTAAACTCCTGTTCCAGTCAATAGCGGATCATAGCTGGAGTTCAGCTGTATGCTGCTCCCCGAAGATGCTGTTATGGGACCATGGGACTTTATCTCCCTAAGGTATAGCTAGCTTTGGAACATAACTCCTTAAGGTGCAAGAACTGTTTTCTTCAAAGTCTGCAGGGTCAGCAGAGAGCCCCTTCAGCGAGGTCATGTATGACCTAGAGCAGTTGTCACCAGTATGTGATAGTATCCTCCTACTGCTTGGTTGAGAGTTATATCCTTCGTATGATTCTAAGCCTACAGTACATTTATTATGGCACCAGGTGAAGTTTTTGATTCTGTTTTTCACTTGTGGTCATCTAAATCCCTTTGGGAGACCAACAGAGCACTCAAAAACATAACAGAAACCTCCCGATACCTTCACTGGGGTTTTGCTAAAGCTCCTTTTAAGTGAGGTTAAGATGGATTTTCATAAACCTGAAATGGCTTGTGCCTCAGTGTAGACTTTGTAATACAGAGTGTGGTGTTTTTCACTTCTGTGCAAGCCTTTGTTTCAGCACTTGGCCAATTTTTTTGCTTTTATGAAACGCTGGTCGCGTACAACACAAGTTTAGTGGAGACATAAATATTGCAAATGGAAAATCTCCAGCTGATGGTCTGCAATAGGTGGTGGAGGCATTTTAGGCTGGTGGCAGTAGGTTTCCTTGGCAGGGCTCATCCCAGGCGATAGCACTGCTGAGACATGAGGGGAATTTGACGGGATGGCTCCCAGCAGGAGCTGCAGTGGTGTTTTTCAACACATGTCATCTCCAACTTAACATTAGACTCAGTTCATCATTCCTCCTCATCATTTGGGTCTTTCTAATGCTCAGTGAACCTTGGCCTCACATGAATCAGCCAGGCAGCCAGAGCCTGAAGGGAGGACAGTTATATAAGTAAATATTGTTAAAATCTGTCTCAAAAGACAAAAACAAGTCAAAGGCAACATCCTGGATTCGTTTTCCAAACAATGTGGCTACTTCTCACCATATCAACTCTTTCTCTCCAGTATATCACAGCTGCTTTTCTTTTTTTTATTATTGTCCTTTAAACAATAATGCATAAAGGTTCTTGTTTACAGAATCTGAGCTGACTCTGGTCTTTAGGAGCAGAAGATGAAAAAAATACTCTTTCCATCTACCCTGCTTTCCTGTTAACATTTGATATCGTCGGATGGAAGCAAGGCTCTGCCTATGAATTTTAAGATAATGTCTGATATTAAAACTCAGTTCTGTTTTACAAGAGAGCAGAACTGAGTGCTCTGTTCTTTTGCACTGCTTATGACAAGGTCAGCACGCTAGAATTTTGTATTCTAAAAGTGCCAGCATCTTGAGAACACAACAGTGGGAAGAACAGAGATTTTTGCTTCCTTAATGGAATAAAAATAAACTCAACCTACTTTCCTCCCACTGTTGCTTCCTCCAATTGGGATTGTTTAATTTTCTTGGTAGAAGAAAAACAATAATTAGGCAATTGTTTAGAGTTGACCAAAATATTTTTGTTCTGTCTCATAGTATTTTGTTTAATTATCACTTTTGAATCCTTTACAGACTAAATTTAAGCAAATTTTGAGATGAATTCCAGTGCTGAGAAGTCTGAAAAAGGGAACACTGAATTTCTCACTCTGCTCTGTCTCTTCCCTCCATGCTCATTCCAAAGGAAAAAGCCTTGTTCAATTTACCTGCAATTGAATCTGTTCTGCTTAATGCTGTGTTGCTGTTTCCCCAAGACTGTGGAACAATATGTTTCTTTGCCTTATCAGTTAGGAAAGAATCTAAAAGCAAGGAGTTTTAAAACAGCAAGGAATGTAGAGGGAAGATCAACTTTTTAAAGATGACTTTTTGAGTGATGAATGTGCAGCCAGAAAAGGCCAAGACATGCCCCCAATGCATGTTAGAAGCTCTTGCTACCATTGGTTTGATCCAGGTACCTATCTGAGAACGTGCACTTTGATTTTGCTCCTACCTGAGGTGATAGGTATAGCAACTCTTGGTCTACAGACTGTCTTTATCTATTCATTTTTTTTCTGTCAGTACAAAGCAGCAGAGAAGGGAATTCATTTATTTTTCCAATGTTGTCTGCGTCTTTAAAATGCAGAAGTTTATCAAATCTTTGGGCGTATTTCCAGACCTAAGTTTTCAGTGCAATCATCCTATTCCTTCTATCTTTTTCTTGCTGTTCCACTCTTCCAGACAGACTGCTTGCTGTTTGTATCAAATCTTTGGCAAGAGGTGTCTAATGGTATAAATAGTGTTATATGCTCATTCCATCCCTCAGTTTTCCAGGCCTGCCTATTGCCTTCTACATATACAAAGTCAAAAAGTATCTTCTGCATTTTTTTCTTTTTAATTACCTGTTTCTTCCTTCATGGGGGAATGCACCTGCTACAACTTAGGAAAAATCTTCCCTGAGAAGAAAACAGTTCTTCCTGGCATCCATATCATCCCCATTGAAATTTTAGGGGGAAGAACAGTGAGCAGTGGGTCCCTTGAGCAGTTTTTCTGGTAAATGAGGTCTCCCTTGACCAAAGCACTATTGAGTGTATTATTATTACCAGAAGCCTGCATGCATGTCCACCGAATTTTGATTAATTGCCATCATAATTCTGCAGAGCTGCTGAGGGAAATAAACACATAATCTGTAGAGTGGGAGGACTTTTCTCTGGTTATTGTAAAGCTCATCATTTCAGTTCAGTATGAGTTTAGCTTTCGTTCTCATTTCTACCTTTTTTTCCTACCTTTTTTTATTTTTTTTGAGTTACGTCTGATAGTTCACGGCTTGCAAAGCTCTGCCTTGCAACCTTGTGTGGTCTTGTTTGGTGCTTTCTGTTGCACTTGTGAGGCATAGATAGATGTATATATAGTTTTGGAGGTGCTTAGTTTTAAGGTTTCTATAATAAAAGGAGAAACACTTTCCTTTTAGTACATTTAAGACAATGTGGTACATGCTTCTGTTTCTGTTTTCCGTTGGTAAATTGTGCAGAATTTACCAGTGCCAAGTCTTCATGGAAGATAATGGTTTCCAAAGATGTTTGCATAAATGCTTTTTATTTCAACTTTACAGGATATTTCTTAATTGAAGACAAACGTTTCAGGCTGTCTTTTCCCTGAAACCTAGAAACCTAGGGAATATCACCTGGGTATTTCAGCATGAATGCATCAAGCATTGTAATCTGACTTGGTCCTCTCTTCAAGCAGTTTGTAGAATTTGGGAGTACTGGGTATGAGGAAATGTCTTCCTCTGTTTCTCCTCATACTTCCTCCAGCAAATCTGACCCGTCTGATGATAATTGAAAGCCATTCTAAACTACAGCTAAAATTGTCCTGAAAAGCTTAAAAACCATAACAAAGAATCATTCAAATAGACCTTTACTGGATCTCTGCAGACAACTGTCATGCTCATTGGACTTGTACAGGAGAAAAGGAGAGGTGATCTCAGACGGAGACTGTGCTTCCATCTGGGATTTAGCATTGGGAGTAGGATTCTCCTTATAAGCCAGACCAGTACCTCTGGATGCATGCAGGAAACTGGGACCTTGGGAAGAACTGGTGGCTTAGGTAACATATAAAGGCCAATTTTTGCTTTTGGACTTTCCAAAAATCATTTATTTTTCTATGGCCCATAGGCCATTTCGTGTGCTTCCTGTCAGTGTAGGTGGTGAAGAGGCAAATTCAGGTCTTTGCTAAAATGTCTGGAAGCTGACATGATCCAAATTCCCATTGCCACTGTTATAGCAAGACTCCTAGCCTTTGTTTTTGAATTAAGAAATCAAAAAATCATTAATTTTGTTTAAAAAAGGCTCTCTCTTGTTGCTATTAATAATAGTCCCTTATTTTCCAAAGAAAAGTTATATGTCCACAGTTAATCAAATTAGCTTAGCTTTGTAATCTTGTGCTCCATCAAATAAATTGGTGCTCACAAAACACTTTTTTTTAGATTTTATTTTTTTAGATTTACAAAAGTTTAGATATATTTGAATCCCAACCACTACAGCAACTTTGAAGGAAATTTAGCCTTTTGACAGGCTTCATACAGATCAGTAGCATATTTCACATTTTGAACTACAGCTTTCCAACAAGCATATTCTCAGACAACAGCAAAATAATGAATAAAAGAAGAGGCACCAAAAGTCCAGCAGAAAGGATGTGGAGTGCAGAAGCATTTTCATTTGCTTGCAGAGCCACACAAAGCTTCTCGTTTTGAAATCCAGATGAGGCTCGCGAGGCTTTCAGACCTCCGTCAAACACAGTCTAGGTTAGCTGAGCCTACATAGAGACATGCAAGCATTTGCACCGATTTGCATCAAATCAGGAGTGAATTGTTACTGCACAATGAGGCCCTCAATTTTCTATGGTTTCCTTATGAAACTAGATACTGCAAAGTGGTAGAAGATGGATCTCAAGAGTCTCCATGAGAACGTCACAGTGGATGTCTGAACCTCTCTGAATCAAGCAACTAACTCCATTTATGTCACATGGATAAAAATATTTGCATTTTTTGTTGGGTTTTTTTTTTTTTGCCTTCTGCTGAAACTTCCTTGGAGGCTTTGGGGTAAATTCTTGCAGCCAGTGGAGGCTGATAGGGGATAGTAATCAAGGGTATTTGCCTTGGTTTAGGGTAAAACCATTATTTACGGATATATCATTGTATATGTATATTGTATTGGATATATGCCATTGTGTGGCATCATCTTTACCTTCTTTGTAGTGGACTTCCATTAATTGGAAGTAAAGATATCTGTGAAGATTTGTTACCTAGAAAACTCAATATTGTTTTTCGACTTCAGTAGATATCCTGATATTCACCGAGAGTCTAGTTCAACTGCTTGGTACGATAGCACATGTACCAATAGGGGCTGACATATTGACAGAGCTATCTCATACATCTAAAGAGCTTTAATTTTATTTCAGTGAACTTCCTTAGTATATTAGTCTTTGCTCTGTAGTACATGTCACAATTCTTTATCTCAAGAGATGGTAAATAGATCCAAAATAAAATCAAAGGCCAGACATGGCAAAGAGTTGTCTTCTCGTCTGATTTTCTCTGACAGTGAAAGATCATTCTCTGAAGAAAATACTGAAGAAAATACTGTGTGCACATGTGTGTATGTGTATATATGTATATATTTATATCTGAGATATAGTCACTCCTTCTTGCTATATATTGCCCCACCTCTTTTAAAATGAACATTGACAAGAAATCCGTCCACAAAAGAGAATCTTCTGTGATTTATGTTGCTAGTGGCTGTCAACATAAGCTGTAAAGATGGATGAATACATTAAAAATTAATTATTCAGCAGCACCTGCAGGTGTCCTTAGAAAAACTGCACCACATTTCTGGTAAATGTTTCTTCATTATCCTAAACTTTGTGCTAACTAACTAGTCAGTCAGAATATTGCAATACAAGGGAAAAAAAAAAACATATTTTCTTTTAATAGCCATCAATTCTGTTTTTATTAGGATTACATCCATCTCTAATGGAGCTCTGACTCTCTAGGGAGCAACAAACCAACCACAGAGGATCTTGGTCCCATCTGTGCAGTAACAATTAGGAGCATTTGAAGTCTGTGTGTGGAGGGATGAAATTACATTATTCATGAAGTGATCCCCTGCAGCTGTCTGGCATTACCTCAGCTTGCCTCATGGAGGGTGTTTTTTTTTCTCTCTCTCTTGTTTTCAATAAATGACAGCTATTAGCAGCCATGTAGCCTCTCCTGATTGTCTTGCTTCATGTTATAGAGTCAAAGAAACACCCCTCTTTTAAGAAGAGCTTCCCAGGATTTTTGAGGGATTGTTTGGGATTCATAGATTGCTAGATACCTAGACTCATTTTCTTGTGGACAAGCTTTCGTTTGGCTCCACTGAGAGGAAATAAGGCTCTCATTGCTTTAGGCATTTATTAGATTAGGCATTATTAGAGAATTCTAATAAGGTCGACTTTCTTAGATTCTCATTTGGATGTCAGTGGAGATCCTGGCAATGCCTCACCCTCAACTGATCTCCATCCATACAACAGAAACGGTCTCCATGTGATACATTTAGATTTGGGCCAAAAGACATTACTTTTTCTCCTGGGGGCTAGAAGCATCAGAAGCTTTCCTGAACCTGTTGATTATTTCTGTTTAACTTCAGGCTGAAAGTGGCATTTACTCTTAACATGTCTCCACTTTACTATTACGTGGGGTTAACTGCTAACAACTACTTTTTTTGTTCGCTGCTGAACTGGTAAACATTTTTTTTTTTTCTTTCAGAGCG
Organism: Crypturellus undulatus; assembly: GCA_013389825.1. Lineage (NCBI taxonomy): Eukaryota > Metazoa > Chordata > Aves > Tinamiformes > Tinamidae > Crypturellus > Crypturellus undulatus. The sequence goes on from VWPW01018745.1 coordinate 81,706, forward strand.
TGACTATACCGAGACATGCACACGCTCACAGGAAACTGCACATTCAAAGTCTTGAAAAGCAAGACCTCAGAACCACATCAAATAGCAAGAAAGGGCTAAAAGATACAATCTGGCCAATATAGCACAGGAAAGACACGAGGGCAGGTAGGAGGTGTTTCTCTTACGGCTTTCTACGGGTTGCCAGAATAGAGGCCAGGCTGCCCAGAAAGGTGCTGATGTAGGTGGAGGTTTGCCTAGAGGAATGGAAGAGTTGAGTTGGCACAGCAGTGGGTCTCCCGTTTCAGTCATGCAGCTTTACCTCTTCCTTCCTGCTCTGTGAAGAGAGCAGAGCAAATGAGACCCCATCTCCAGGTCACAGCAAATCTTGGTGGTTGTGATACGAGTTTCCCCATGTGCCAGTCAGGGTGCAATATGCACCAGGGAGGAAAGAGTCACTGGCCTATAAAGGATGAGATGTGAACTGCTAGCTCAGCTCTCTCTCCATCTCTTGATCGGTTAGTCTCCAAAAAGGTCTGTCCTATCAGCATAAAGCTCATGTTGACTTGTATGGGAGCAAGCCAGGATTATCCTCAGCAGCAGGAAGCGTGTGTGATATATGATGGCTATATATTAAACCATTTCCCTATTCTACAGATATAAAAATGAGTTACTGGTTCTGCCAGCGTAACATTTCTTTATTGCTAGTGGCCGGGAAAAAAATGAATAAACCTGTGTTGTGTGGTACCTATAAAAAAAGTAACAGGATGGGTGCTAGCTCTAGCTTTCAGCCACATTTAAACTTATCCCATGCTGACAAACAGGTTGCTTATCTCTGACCTTGAAGAAGCTGAAGACCGTAAAGCAAGGAAACAGTTTAATTAGAGATAATAGGAAAAACAAACAAACAAAAACAAGCTACGATACAGAATCCATTCTGTGACCTTGGCAACTTTTCTAAAAGGCAGAAAAATTCTTCTAAGTCCTTAAAGGCTTCCAGGTATTAAGTATGAAACAACCTAGTTACTTACCAAGCCCCTTCTGGAATTTTTAAGATGCTTTTGCCACAGAAATCCAGCCAAATAACAGGCATAGGTTGCCCCCTTCCCATGCTTGCTGAGAAATGATCAAATGCAGGTGTCACTGATTATTCACCTCTCCCTGCTCCAAGACTGGCTTGCTCTTTGCACCGTCTTGATACAGGCTGTCATCGAGAAGAATTCGTGTTGACGAGGGCACCCTCTTTATGCGGAGACAAAGTTTCCCCCTAATGAAATGAAATTAAATGAATGGAGACAAAGCAAAGCAGGGCCAGAGACTAAACTGAAAATTTTGAAAAAAAAAAAAAAAGAAAAGAAAAGAGAAAATGATTGAAAGGAAATGATTGGGTAGCTAATAGGGTTTTTAATGAAATACATCAAGAAGAGATTATACTGTTAATGCATAGCAAAAGGTATAAATCAAAAGAGCAAATACCGATACTCATATTACAGTGAAACATTTATGAGGATGTGGTTAACCCCCCCACCATCTTTTCTGTAGCCATAGCAGGATGAGACTTGCATGCTCACTGGGTTTCAGCCAACTTGGAAGGGTCCTGAGCAGTCATTTCTCTCTTTTAGTTGAACAGGAGAATCGTATAAAGGGATGATGTCTTGAGCTCAGGGAAAAAAAAATCGGGTTGTTCAAATTTTGCCAACCCTTAAGACTCAGCTCAAGCCACATATGCTGTATATGACAAACTTTCTGACAGTGATGAATAATGCATATTTCACACATGCCCACAGATGAGCAATTTATCAAGCAACTCCATCTCCCTAAGCTTCACCGGCCACGATATCAATTTTCTTTTTCTTTTTTTTCCCCTCTACAAATCATATTACAATGGAGGAACTCTGCCCTTTTCCAGAGTACCAATGCTTAAAATGCAAATACATTGCAGCTTTTCCCCTTGTCTCCTTGGATCTGCAGTTCAGGAAACTCCAGGCCAGGTGCCAGCACGGGGGCTTTAGGAGGAGCCTGAAAAGGCATCAGTGATCCAGGGACAAAGAGAATGGAGCGACTTTTGTCCCAGCCACCGCACGGCCTCTGCTCTCTGCTCTGTTCTCAGGCAGAGGGCAAACATGTCCTGAGATTTATCATCCCGTTAATTAAGCAGCAACTGCAGCCCTCCATGTAATTTCATCTGTTAGTGGCGTGTGTGCTGTTTGGAGAGCTGTGAATTCCCTGATCACTGGGCTCCCCAGGGTGGGAATTTGCTCCCTCTGATGCTGGTGCATTATAAGCCTCATTTTACCTTTGTATTCCTGTGAACCTTAATTTTGGTTCTGCTTCGCTTATGGCAAATATGTAGTTACAGTAGAGGGACTGGAACATCAGCTGCTGCACAAACAAAGATCATTTAGTTACAAACAGCTTTATTGATGCTGATGGTCTCCAAATTTAGTTATATGGAAGCTGTGTTGCGTGACCTGTAGCCATATATGTGTACTTGGAACACATCCATCTTATAGTTAGATTACGGATAGTAGCATGTTGTAACTTGCTAGATACTTAGGGAATACCCCAAACTAAGATACACACATTATTACATTTATTATACATCCCACATTTTGTTTCCCTATTGTCACTTTCTTTCTGTCACCTTTTAGCATATAAAGCTACATTTGCTGCTGTCCTGATCTTTGAGGATGGATTAGTGCAAAGCGAACACGAGATGCTCTCAAATCTGAATGACATTTCTCTAAGCCCCTCCTGCACCCACATCTACTTTGTGCAAGGCAGGACAAAGCTGAGGTAACCTAGTTAGTTGTGAGTGAATATAGACCATTAATGCTATAACTCTTCTAGGCTGAGAGGATATCAGACTCATTAGCTCCAGCACAGTACCCTGCTAAGATGCTTATTTGGTGCCTCCAGGGCCAAGGCTAGAGCTTCTGTGCCACAGTTTGTAACACTGCTGGGACCAGCCGTAGGCCATCGCGTGTAGCTCTCTGTAATCCCCAAGGATGTTGAAAAACTGGGGAGGGCTTCATAAAATGGTGCCTTCAAAGTGACTTCAGAGCTTGAATAACTGCATTATGTTGGGAGATTTAGCAATTCAATCTACTTAGCTCATCAGAGGGAGTGCAAGCATGTAACTTTACAATGGTGTGAAGTAAAGAGATTTTTCTTGAGAGAAGATCAGGGAAAAATCAGGGTTCAATCAAAGACAAGGGGGAGAGTTCAACTTTCTGAATGTAGATTTCTACAGGACAGACCTGAGCTAGACTCTCTTGGGAGAAAATAGAAATGTCTGGGTCACTCTTCAGCTGATTAAAATAGGTCAGATGAATTGTGCTTTGGCATTGCCTGTTTTTCTCCACTCTCTATAAAAGGAGTCTGGCTCACATGTAGGTGTCTAGAATTGAGAGAGGAACTTCTGCTCACAAGGTACACGTAAAAATTATATGGGTCACCGTGAACTGGAACAGATTGCAATGGGAAGGTGATTGTTCCTTGTACCATTTGCTATCTTTAAATCAAGATCATCTCCTTTTGAAAAAGATATGCTTTGGCTCAGCCAAAACAAAAGCTTAGAACAAAAATTACTAGGCAAGATACTTTTGGGGTGGTTTATACCTGTGACCACTATCAGTGGCCATAAGGGATGACTCTGGCACAGAGTAATGAAAGATGAGAGTCAAATTCTGAAGCGGTATCTTCACATACAAAAGTCATTTACTACCCAACACAGATGTATGAGAGCTGCTAATGGCACAGTCCACCAAGAGGAATAGACCTGTTGAGCCTGTGCCACTCAAAGGCAATCTCTTGTTCACAGCATCACAACAGATCTTATTCTCCCTTTCTCACTGACTGGCGGGTCCTGGAGTTTCTTTTCCTGCAACCTTCTTGCTGGTGAATGACACTGAATCAAATATTCCCATTCTCCCAAAGAGAACAATTCAAGTATGATCCTGGGGAAGAGGGGTCTTCTCTAATCTTTTCTTTTTTTCTTTTGTCCTGGGAGGAATGAAAGTCTGTGACAATTTATATTTCTATAAATAGAAGAGATATTGGGAAAAGCTATTAAAGTAATTTCAAATTATTTCATTGCCAAACAATTTAAATAATTTCACTCACGATAATAAGACTGTGGAAGATTTTGTGGGAGCCTATTTTTTTCCCCACTTCCCTATGCAATGTGCTGATTAACAAATGTGCTAATTTGTCAGCATGCCAGCTGTGAAACTCGTCAACTTTGTTTGAGCGTCCCTATGGAACAGACACATACAGAAGTCAGTGCATTAAAAAAATAAGCAGTAATTTTCATGATCTGCTTTTAAAACCTAACTTACACTAGTAAGACAAGAAAAGGGACCTTAGGTTTTAAATATTGTACTAATGCTCCTTCCAGCAATCTTCTGTCTTCCCTAAACCCAAAGTACCTCAATTTAATTAAATAACATGAAAATAAATTCTGTCAGTAGAGACATGCCAATAAAAGCAGTCTCAGTGACTAAATTGTAATCAACTGATGAAGATACTGTCTTGACTAGAAAAGCAAGAAATAGAAAGAAATACAGTTCGTATTTTTGTTAAGCTTTTCTATGCAGTTTGCATCCAATTTATATGGCTGATAACACTTCCTGATCGATAGCAATTCCCTGTTTCGGCTGAGCATAAATGTCACACTCGAAATAGGCTAGTAAACCCTGCAAAGAGCCTAGGTCCATAAGCTGCTGTCTGCCACGAATGTGCTTTTCCTCAGAGGTGCAGGAAAAAAAAAATCATTAGCGTGCCTGCATGACCACGAGCTAACAATGTTGGGGTTGGGGTTGAGCTACCTGGTAACAGATTTAAGCTGTTACTGTGCTTTAACATTATTTCCCAAGCGAAGACCATTTGTCGCAGGAAGGTAGTTCTCAACCTGTTGTTTGTCCACCCATCAGTCGGCCTGCACTGGCAATCACTGCTGGGGGAGTAAGGGGGAAACAGTCCAGTTCAGGGATGGGAATATTTCAGTTAAGGCACAAGGAGTCTCAAGTCATTTTAGCTGGAAATCACATGCTGCATCCGCAGCGTTTTCCTCTTATTTGGGAAGACAAAGGAATAAAAAAGAGTAATTGTCTTTGCAGAAGAGTCTGTAAATAGCCCAGTCACGTGCAGCTGCAGCAGCTCAAATACACCTGGAAATTAGGGACTGACTAAGGCAGGATATAAAGGGACTATGTCAGGATATAGTTGGGTGCTGGTATACTGCAGGTGGAAGCAGAAAGGAGCGCTTGGTACCAGAACAAGTTTCCTTTGGTGAATACCAAAGTGTGCATGTTCACTGCAGAATTAAAGTCTGCAGGATTCACGCACACCCACTACTCTTTCTTTCTCTTCCCAACGACTACATTTTTATTTATTTATTTTTTTTTGCAAGCTTCAGAGCTTGCATACTTGGGAGAAGGAAGTTGGAGTGAAGAAAAAGGGAGGATTAGTGGGGTGGATCCCGAGGAGCCCGACTCCCAGGGCCCCCTCCTCTCCTCGGGCCAGCCTCTGCCTGCTGCAGAGGAAGAGGAAGGTGAGGCCTTGTGCTATTGCCACCAAGAGGCTGCAGCAGCGAACAGCATCCCATGCTTAGAGGCAAAACGGGCTCGAGGGGGATTTCGCCTGCACCCGAGTGATGTGCTGATGCTGGGGCAGCATGAGATATTTACAGGTGGCTAGTGAGCCCCTGGGCTGTGGGCTACGGACTCCTTAGATTGAGCTATTTCACATTTTGGCTACTGGTGCCCTAGCACTGCTTGGAACCTTGTTTAAGTAAGAAGTGCTACACAAAGTCCTCTGCTTAAATGCTTTGGTTAAAATGCCGGGCAAAATGATTAAGAGTAATAATAGAAAACACTGGTAATGTACCCAGCCTTGGTAATAGATGTCAGAGCAATAAGCATTTTTGTTAATTTAACCTTTTTTTTTTTCCTGAGCTCCTCCACCATTTTGGGATTACATCTGATAGTCCTTATTTCACTCAACATAACCAAGCATATAGGTTTTTCCCGCCTCGGCATAAATATGGACAGCTTCTGGGGAAAATCTGAGAACTAATAGGTTCCATATGTCCAAATTGCAGCCCAGCTTCTACATTCCTGCTAATAGGAAAGTACTTCCTTTCAACTTTGTATTCGGGGTGCTCGTGCTGTGGCATACGGACACATAAGGGAGAGCAGACAGAGGCTGAGAACCACTAGGCAGCAAAACATACAGCCTTTTGAGAGCCAGAGCAAAAGCACACCTGAAAACTGAGAGAGAAATAGCCCCATGTGTTGTAAATATCAGACCTTTTTTTAAGATGCTTGGGATATAGAAGAGCTCCTGCTAATGAGGAATGCTGCGACACTTTGGTGAAGTGTGAGGATTTCCATTCAGCCATTCAGCCATTCAGCTTGGCTCTGCAAAATTTCCTTTTTTTTTTTTTTTTTTTTTTTTTTTTAATTGGCACTTGTGGTATTTATCCCCTGG
>VWPW01018745.1:88203-284425 GCA_013389825.1 Crypturellus undulatus
TATGGAAATTTATTTTTTTTTTTTTTTTTTTTTTTTTTTTTCAATAGGCACTTGTGGTAGTTATCCCCTGGCTTGCATCATGTTTTAAGCATAGCGCTTAAGCTCAGGCAAAGCATTTAGACAATGTGGATTCTCCCTGTGGATCCACAGGAAAAGAAGATGTCTAATTTATTGGAGAGAAAGGAATTGTGTAATGGCTTTCCCAGCTGTAAATCTCATGACATGAAAGCTCCATTTCAATCATTTCAATGAGCCTCAGGCTTTCTGGCTGTTGTGTCTTCCTACTGGAAATTGTCTGAACCTGGGGCTGCTTTTCTGAATTTGTGGGGAGAAGAAGAAATTTGGGGGGTTGCCAAATCTCCACTGCATGGAGCATCAATATATGATGCTGCTACGATTATTTTTTCCAGTCTGTGAACTGCTTTATTAGTGTGATGGATAAAATGAGCAACTCTGTGGATGATGGAACATAAATTAGCTGCAAACCTGAAGAATTTGTGCAATTTGAAAGCTAGTGTAATGACTGATGCGTAAGTCATCCAGAGCAACAACATATTTCTTTCTTCTTCATATTTCGAGCTGTGCCTGACATCTGAGGGTGCAACAGTGATATCAGGCTTTACCCAAGGGCTGTTTCGTGCAGGTGGAGTGTGTCAGCAAGGGTTGTTGGGCTGTGGTGGGGTGAAGGGCCAGCTGTGTGTGTAAGCTAGGATCTTGAAAAGGTCCGAAAGCAACGAGACATTGAAATTCCGTGGGACTCAGGTGTCAAATGCCAAGGGTTTCCTTAAAAATTCCATCTCGGATAACTTGGTAAGACATAGTGAGGCCTCTGTTTACTTTAACACTGAGTCTTAGCAGTGGTTGCACCTCGGGGAAGGCCCCAGCTCAGGAAAGAAGCAAGCACATGCTCAACTGCACACGAGGAGCCATGCTCACTTCATTAAATAAGCATGGGCACGAGCGGCTTCTCGAGAGAAATGGTTTCTTGAATGGAGTTATGCTTTAGGACTTTTGGCAAATCTGCAAAATGTGAATAGTAATTTTTAACCTGTGGAGGTGTCAAGAGCCTTGTTTAATGCGTGCCTGACCGTTCATGAAAGAAGGAACTGAATAACTATCCCTTTATTTGGAGTGTGTTTTCTACATGATCCACCTTTTCCACTGCAAATTGTAGGTTTTCCGTAGAATCTATCTGCTGACCAACTTTCTCTTGTCTCTCCAAAATCATCAGGATCAAAACAGCCTGATGCTAATGCATAGCATCAGGAGGCATTTCTGAGTTTCAGGAAATTCCAGTTTTGGGACACTGCACATCTGGCATAGCAGCTTTTCAGAATATAAATAGTTAAAATAAATCCATTTGAAAGTGAAAATGGAGAAGGATCCATACTGTTAGCATCAGCTTCAGACCAAAACTTTCATTTCAGCTTTCCCTAAAGAGGAACTGGAAAATATTGGCAATACATGTTTGGTATATACATCTTGCAAAAAAAGAATGTCCTGGTTGACAACAAGTTAACCCTGAGGCAACAATCTGCCCTTGTGGCCAAGAAGGCCAATGGGATCCTGGCTGCGTGAGGAGGAGCGTTGCCAGCAGGTCGAGGGAGGAGATCCTGCCCCTCTGCTCAGCTCTGCTGAGGCCGCACCTGGAGTACTGGGGGCAGTTCTGGGCTCCCCAGGACAAGAGGGACGTGGAGCTTCTAGAGAGGGTCCAGTGTAGAGCCATGAAGCTGAATAAGGGACTGGAGCATTTGTCGTATGAGGAAAGACTAAGTGAGCTGGGCCTGTATAGTCTGGAGAAGACTGAGAGAGGATCTTATCCACATGTACAAATACCTGAAGGGAGGATGTGGATGGGGCCAACTCTTCTTGGCAGTGGACAGCAGCAGGATAAGGGGTAGGTAATGGATACAAATTGAAATGCAGGTAGTTTCATCNCACATGTACAAATAACTGAAGGGAGGATGTGAATGGGGCCAAACTCTTCTCGGCAGTGGACAGCAGCAGGACAAGGGGTATGTAATGGGTACAAATTGAAATGCAGGTAGTTTCATCTGCATGAGAGGAAGAACTTCTTTACCGCGAGGGTGACAGAGCCCTGGAACAGGCTTCCCAGAGAGGCTGTGGAGTCTCCTTTTCTGGAGATCTTCCAAACCCACCTGGATGCCACCCTGTGCCATGTGCTCTGGGTGTCCCTGCTGGAGCAGGGGGGTTGGACTAGATGATCTCTAGAGGTCCCTTCCAACCTCAACCAGTCATTGACTGTGTGATTCTGTGTGTGAAATGGTCAGATGGAAACTTGATTTGTTTTGATTATGAGAAGTTTACATGCCAAAAAAATGAATTTTAATATTGTTTGCAGCATCCTTTCTCTGTTTTGGAATATAGTCTCACTTCCGAATGAAGATGAAGTAGCAGAATGTCCTTTTGGTACTGCATTGAAAAGTTGTTATAGTGTGTGTCAAATCAAAGAGGGTATATAGAAAGAGGCAAAAAGGATGATCAGAGAAGGAATGTCTTCCTGTCAGCTAACTGGCAGAATGCTTTGTTTAGGAAAAATAAGGCTAAAATAGAGATGTGTAAAAATCAAAAATTCTATGGGGCAAGTAAACGGAGGACTGTCTGCTTTTTCTGGTGTTGCAAGAGATGAGTGCACATAAATCATGACGCAACAGATTTAAAGCAAACAAAAGTGTAATTTTCACAGCCCTTGCAATTAAATTAAACTCTGTTGCCTGATGCTGTGAGGCCAAAAGTCTAAACAAGCTCAAAAAGAAGGTGGAAAAATCNGGCTAAAATGGAGATGTGTAAAAATCAAAAATTCGATGGGGCAAGTAAACGGAGGACTATCTGCTTTTTCTGATGTTGCAAGAGATAAGAGTGCACATAAATCATGACGCACCAGATTTAAAGCAAACAAAAGTGTAATTTTCACAGCCCTTGCAATTAAATTAAACTCTGTTGCCTGATGCTGTGAGGCCAAAAGTCTAAACAAGCTCAAAAAGAAGGTGGAAAAATCTATATCAGAATATTTATTATGCATGATGACAGCATGGTCCTAAATGACCAATAGTCAAAATTTAGGGATCTATACCAGTGAAAGGGTCATGTTTTACTTGCCTTTATGGTTAGAGGCAGGACATTGGGCAAAGATATTTTGCCAACCCTAGTTCAGCAGGTCACATGTTCCTGGGAATTTTGCTTACTGGGAGTAAATAATTGAACAAATAACTTTGGGGTGAATCTGCAACCAGGGCCAATGCTCTATTCTCCCTTGCTCCCTCATCCACCAGATTCCCTCCAGATTTTGTGACTTTTGCTCAGAATTTAGGCACAGATGCTTCAAAATACTCAAAATTTAGCAAGCTTTAGATGCCTAAGCTGCTCTAGTGCTGAGGATATGAAGTGTATCTGTACACTCCATCTGTATCTGCAAAGTGAGCACTTCCTTACCGTACTGGGCTGTGAGGGTAAATACATTAAACACTCCGAAAGCACTGAGCCTTTGCTGTAACAGGGGAGAGATAAATACTTTATAACGGATAGCTCTGTAATAGACTGCTCTATTAAAAACCTGTGAAGTGAATCGTCAGATGATGTGAGGTGCCTGCCTCTACTGAAGTCGAACTGATGATCTGGGTCCTTTATCTTTACATTTCCAATTACCCTCTAAGCATAACACGCAGTGCCTCATTGGGTCCTGGGCATTACACCACTGTCACAGAGGTGTCCCAATTTGTCTTCTGCTTAAGAAGAATAAGAACAACAAGAAAAAAGAGTATTTTCTGCACAGTTCTTCAACTGGAGTCACGTACCATGCACATGTCACAGCGTATTACTAGGAGCCAGGATAATTGCATGGGATGAGTAAGAATTAAAGCTGTCAAGTTAGTGAAGGGGAAGTGAAGTCAATGCGCAACGTTCAGCAGGCAGCCAGGACTTGACTCACCTCCTCCTGGTTTAAGCAAACGGCAAGGATTATGCAGTTATCTCGGCTAAGTCCGGATAAAACCATGCATTTAAACCAAAGGTCTGTTTCCTTGTTCTGCTGGCGCGGAGGCGAGTATTCACTTACAAGACTTTAAATTCACACGTTTTCATACCTACCTAAAAAAAAAAAAAAAAAAAGACAAAAAGTAACCTGAACCTTATATGCTATTCTTTAGAGCAGGTGCTGCTTCAGATTTGGGTACAGAATTATCCATATTCCAAGGATGTGAGCCGTTGAATTCTTGCCGTGTTACGAAACAGTGGACAGTAGACTGCACATATTAAAATATATCACTTTATAATAGCTGAAGATCTTCTCGGAGGCCTCTTGGGATTTCTGCAACCGTTCTAGTTTTATAGTAAGACAGAAAATTAATTCTTTCTTGCTCTATTTGAAACTTAATATTAAATTCATAATGGTTATATATACCCTCTTTAGGTGTTAGGTATCTGTCCTATTTTTTAGGAGCAATTTGCTCTATTTGAAATCCAGTATAAAATTAATAGAGGTTATAAGACAGAGTACTTAACATCTAAGGAAGGTTTAGAATCTCTCCTTGCTACATTAAATAAAATACTCCTCTCAGAGGCATTCAGTAAGCTGTATAGGCAAGTGAAATGTAAAACAAAAGATGCATGTTCATAAACCGAAGTGTTGAAAATTAGATTTTGTTCTGCACGTTGTCATCTATAGTTTAAGCGTTCTGAAACGTACGGTTATTGTGTGCTTTATTTATATGGTGTATGAAATCATTGCTAACCATTTATATAGCACTATACATTCACATGGTTCCCTGTCACAGGGCAAAGCACATTCGCTGAGTAGAAGCACATCCGCATTTCGTTCTGCAGCTCTCTAGGTCGGCTGGCTAATTCTGCTATGGCAATACCTAAACGTGCTGGCATCCTTGGCTCCCGGGAACTAAAAGACATTCAAACTACCAGAGTGCTGCAGTCTCCTCTGTGCAAGGAGGCATCAAAATTCATCATTCAGGGCTGTGGTAACTTTGGCATTTTTAATATGCCCTTTCTTAAAGGGATGCCTAAGGAAGTAAAGATTTGTCAATGTAATGGTTTTAGAGTTGAGGTAGTGTTAACTCTATCAGTTTTTGCCTTTTGCCTTTATTTTTATAATGATCGATATGCCATGAGGCAGCAGTGTGCCCTCGTGGCCAAGAACGCCAATGGCATCCTGGGGTGCATTAAGAGGAGCATCTCCAGCAGGTCGAGGGAGGTGATCCTGCCCCTCTACTCAGCCCTGGTGAGGCCACATCTGGAGTACTGTGTCCAGTTCTGGGCCCCACAGTACAAGAGGGATGTGGAGCTGCTGGAGAGAGTCCAGCGCAGGGCCACGAGGATGATCAGGGGCCTGGAACATCTGCCCTGTGAGGAGAGGCTGAGGGAGCTGGGGCTGTTCAGCCTGGAGAAGAGGAGGCTGAGAGAGGGACCTGATCTGTGTCTATAAGTGCCTCAAGGGAGGCAGTGAGGAGGATGGGGCTGGCCTCTTTTCAGTGGTGGCCACCGACAGAACTAGAGGAAATGGCCACAAATGGAAGCACCAAAATTTCCACAGGGACTTAAGGAAAAATTTTTTGACAGTGAGGGTGACAGAGCACTGGAACAGGCTGCTCAGAGAGGTTGTGGAGTCTCCTTCTCTGGAGATCTTCAAGACCTGCCTGGATGCAGCCCTGTGCCACGTGCTCTAGGTGGCCCTGTGTGTGAAGGGGGGTTGGACTAGATGGTCCCTAGAGGTCCCTTCCAACCTTAGGCATTCTGTGATTCTATGATATTAATACAAACACACAGTGAGTTACTCAAGGACCAGGTCTCTCACCCACCCACATGTGGTTGGTAGGAAGCCCTGCTCTCTGCACTGTTAGGGCAAGCACTTAATTAAGGAGGTCTCTCTGAATGTCAGCATGCACCCTTGAAATACTACATGCTTCACAGAGAAATTACTTTTAGAACTTCTGAAAATGAGGGCAATAGGGCTTGTAATTTGTATCTCCCACCTTGAGTAATCCAGTAGCTGGAACGCTACTGCTAAAGCTCCTGCAGTGGTCAAAATGCAATATAATTTCCACATGTAAAACTACCACACATTTAAAATCATGTTAATACTATCCCTGCATTATAGCAGGGATGTCCCAGGACAAAAGCACTTAAATGCTTCATAGAGATATTGTACTGCATGCCACAATGGGAAATTGATCAGTCTTTACATCATGTGGAGAAGAATTCTCTGCTCCAATGGTGCTGGTAAGTTTCCACTTCGTTTTTGTTGCGTTGCTTGAGATCACAATGCTGCAAGCTGTAGTTTGCTTGCTAGGAGTATTCCTCTTCCGCCCTTCCTTCCATTCCCTTGCCCATTCTGCCTTTCTCCCTCTCTCCATCTCCTTCCTCTCTCCATCTTCTTCTCTCTCTCTCTTTTTATCCCTCTCTGTATTCCTGTATCTTGGCAACATGGCTAAATAATTTCAAGAGGAAAATCATATTTTGGAGGTGCTGATTTTTCAAACCCTGGTTGATAGCCAACTTGAGACAGTAGCAAAGTGGTCAGAACTTTGGGAGGAAGTGGTCCTGATTGATAGTACCATGAATTTGTTCATTTTATTTTCTGGTTCTGCAATCTACTGCATGACTGTCAGCACTAAACACATGTCATATAAGAAACAACGGATTGATTGTAAAGTTCCTGACGTCTGCTGTGACACCCGAGCAGTGAGTTATGGCCACCAAGGAGAACAAGAACCCAAGGTCCCTTTCTTAGGAGCCCTGCCAGCCCCCACACTGTACATGTACTTGTACATGTACTTTTACAGCATTGCTGGTGCTGGCAGTGCAAACCTCTCAGCCTAATTGGGTTTTGCTTAGTACAATTTTCTTTTTAAAAAAGGCAGTATTACTTCCTAAATTTTCCTGTACTTGTCCCTTGTGAAGGCACCAGTGACTTAGTGTGTGTGTATTAGACATGCAGCTACTGCATTCTTTCTGCTGGGAATAGTACTTTATAATTTATGGATGTGCTTTCTGAAATAATAACTCAAAATTACATTCTGTTTTATTTAATCTTCTTTAATTGACATCTCCCAGGCTTTGCAGAAGTCTGACTGCAGATTTTCTACTTGCTATTGGGTTATTCTTTCTTTGTTTAATATTAACTCCAGCATGCAGAGAAAAGCAGACTCTGACAACAGTCCCTGCATAAAGATTCATAATTAAATTGTGCTCAGCTTGTTGTAGAAATTGCAAGGTATCGGAAACAGGAGAATTTGTAGAATTTGGCATTTTGCATGACAGCTTTGCATTTCAGTGGGATTCCAAGACACTTTCTCTGCCTCCAGCGTAAAATATTACTAAAGGAAATGATCAAAACTGCATGTACTTTGTCTTCTGTTAAGTTTTAATTGCCTATCTTCCTTAGAGGTTGTTAAATATGCCCCTTACCATTGATGTTAGGGTATGCATAACACTTACAAAGTAAGCTCTAACTCCTGTGACCTGCATCTAGGCGCAACCCTCCCAAGCATTTGCTTTTCCTGGGGTCTGCCCAGCCTGGGTAATTTCAGGCCATATTGGGCAAGCTGATGGTGAGACAATGTTCTTATGGGGTTGGGTGAACACGTGCCAACCACACTCTGCACATGCAGGAGGTTGGGTGCAGTCAGGTGCAGTTGGATGTACTCTGACTTTGTGATGAGTGGCTGAGATGCAGCTGCCATTTGTCTACAGGGACCACAGGAATAATGCTGTTTTCTCCCCGAGTCATTTTTTTTTCTCCTCCTCTGCATGGAGATGAGCATGGAGAGGGTCCAGCTGCTCTGCTGCCGCACATCCCCTTCTCCTGTACCACTGTGGGGCGCAGAGACTGGGGAGAAAACAGGTTCCCTATCGCCAGTAAAAACCTTAGGCTGAGCTTTTTTATTCTCTCTCCTCTTTCAGAGATCTCCAGGGTATATGGGAGCTTTGTTATTGCATGCTTTGGGGAAAAGGAAAAAAAACACAGCTCACAAAGTACAGTTCAGCTTGTTTCCTAAGGACTAATTTAAAAAAAAAAAAAAAAAGAGAGAAAAGAGAGATGAGAGAGTCCAAAGGGGGATAATGTGTAAGAATAGCCAGCACCATTCTGATTAATGCTGATGTCTTTGAAACCAAAATAATCGGTTCTATTGGAATGACTCCCAGTGTATCTGGATGCGGCCCACAGGATATCCCCTGTCTCCCTGCAGGAAGAAATGAATTGCTGTCTTGCACATTAGCAGCTGCTCTCTAGACCTCAGAACAATGAAATGTTCCCCTTCCAGCAGGCTGTCGAGATCCCATCCTGCCCAGGTGAGACTCTGGCATCTCATGGCTCGTGCCCGCAGCTCTCCCAAAGCAGTTCTTCACGCAAGGCAACCCCTGAAGATATCCAGTTAAACAAACCCACTTTTCTCTCTAAGTAGGATTCCTGGACTCAGGAACCTACTCAGGTTCAGCGGGGATGGGAGCAAGGCACTAGGAACGCTGCAGACAATTTTAGCACCCCCAGAAAATGCAGTATCCTTATCCTCTTTTATCTCCAAGCTTTCTNCTGGACTCAACTCCCTCCTCTCCAGGGTCACTGTTCAGCCCCATGGATAGCGGGGATGGGAGCAAGGCACTGGGAACTCTGCAGACAATTTTAGCACCCCCAGAAAATGCAGTATCCTTATCCTCTTTTATCTCCAAGCTTTCTGTGCAAGTCTCTGGGGGGGAAATCAGAAGTCACGTTTTTTTGAAGGCTTTTTCCATGCTCCTGTGCTCACACCATCCAGCGGGACTGTGGGAGGTAAAATTAACAGTGCCTCCTTCAGAGGTTTCTGGGACAAGCTGTGCTGCTACGGGGGAGTGTTAGTTGTTCTTTTCCTTCCTCCTGCTACCTCATAGTCCTTGTACTGGCATGAAGGCTGGCTCGTGGCTTGCATGGGCTGCAAAGAAGCCAGCAGAGTGATCCAGAGCTGAAATACGTAATTCTACTGGTGAAAACAATCTGTGTTGGAAACAAGCACAAAGGAAGTCATTTTCATAGTCAAAGCATGATGCCTCACTATCTGTAACACGTAAGATGTTACAGATGTGCCCCCGGGTGAGGTTTCTAGGCAGAAGGGGGAAGTGGGACACAAGGTGCTCACCCTAGTTGCAAGTTAAGATGTTGCTTTGTGTGGCTGTCCTGCCAGGCCACCTTTCCCTGCACCTCCTGGGATCTCTGCCTTGGCAGTGAAATCAGACTGCAAAGAGCTGTACGCTTTTGCAGATACAACCTGTTATGCTATGATATTTATGAGCCTACAGGATTAAATAAAAGCCACATGAAATCTCAAAGCCATAAAGTGATACATGTTCCTACCTCTAAGAAATCCAGATAATTGAAAGCTGGAAAATCTATTACTTTTTGTTGACTACTCTGATGGCCAACATGCACGCCCTTAGGAGATTCCTCTATCAATTCTGCACACCAGGTATGATGAAAATACCCAATATCTATCTCTATTGAGAAGATTTTGTGCCAGTATAGCACATCTGGATGCAACAAGAAGTGCTCATATAGCCTCAAGTCCTGTTTTTTTTTTTTTCCCTATAATGGAGAAATCTGATATAAATGCCTGCCAGGCAGTCAACCCACTACTATTTGCAACAGATTCAGTATAAATCAGGAACAAGTTTTCTTGAATAGGGAATACCTTCCTCAGTCTTCAATATTCATGTCTCTGATCAATCACTGAAATTATTTGGCATAGATATTTGATAGAGGAGCATAAATCTGTGTGTCTCTAGCCCATGCACCTATATCCTGTTTGTGAACTGAAAAAAAAACTCTTGTAACTCCTATATGCAAAAAAAATCCAAATCTTAAAAATTATAATTGCTCGCTTTTGAGTGAAAACTCCCATTAATGAATACCGACCTCCAGACTTGCCCTATTACTGCTTCCCTGCGGTGAGCTCTTCAAAAAAAAGCCATTAAGACCTTTATAAATTCAAGTAACCCATCAGAACATATAACTCCATTACTTCTGAGACAAAGTTTGTTCTGCAGTGTGTAAGTGTGTGTGGGAGGTAATTGTTGCAGGGAGGTAAAGTGAACCCTTGTAATCTCAGGAACTTGCTAGAAAAATCCAATAAATGCTTTCAACACAAGATTTATTTGGTCATTTGCCATTATTGCAAACAATAGGACAGGAATACAACCTTTGTAACTGAAAAGAGGAACAAAACGGCAAATTTGCTAGGTCCCTGCCTTCGTGATAAGAACACCTTGCTCCCTAAGCCCTCTGTCTTCATTTGTGGTGGTAATGTGTTGGTATAACTTGGTTCACTTTGGGCAGTTCCCAAGTACAGCCCTTCTAGAAACCCACAGGGAGCTGCACTGGATCATTTACTCCCCTAAACCCATGTTACCCTGTGTAGCTGATCCAAACGTTATTTTGTCTAAGAGACAAAATTTTGGCTAAAAGAGAAGCACGGTAGTTATTTTTTCTGATATGCATGGGATTGTTCTGGACACTGCATGGAAAGTCTGATTCACAAGGGAACTGGGTACATGCAAAGGGAAGGAGACCATCTCCCTTTGGTCAAGAAAGAGGAAGCTGAACGACCAAAACCATTACAAAACCTCCTATCTCACTTGAGGATTAACCTCTCAGCTGGAGTTCATTCAAGCACCCATCCCCATAAACTTCAATTTAGATTTCAGGTTGATTTTAGAGCCACGTGTTCATTAATACAATAGTTAATTAATTTTGCTGTTAGCTATTTTCATTTCTCAATAGAATAATCAGATATCTCTTCCCTACTAAATCAAACCTGCCTGTAACCTATCTTTCAGAATAAGAATAAAACCATCTATTTAATTTCCCAGGCATTAAATAATTAAAGCTTCCTTGTAGGAGAGGACAGTGTGTTACTGTCACTGGTGAACAGACGTGACAGAGATGCATTTTCTTTAGGGAAACATGAAGAGGATGATATACCTCCTATCCATGTTTGCCGTGGCTTATCCCTATGCTTTGCATTTACTACTAATGAATACTGCCAATTAACTTTGCTAAAATACCTCTCAGGGGAGCGCTACATATCTGAAGTGCGATATTGTTGAGTGGATCACTCAAGGATACTTGGATTTACTGCCTCTCCAAACAGCACAGAAAACACACGTGCAAAGCACTGTGGTGGAAAGCAGCGTAAAAATCTTTGGTGAGCAGATCTCCCAGACAGGGAACATGACATAAAATAACAATCCTGTTGTGCATACCTATTTAGTGCAAAGCCACCCCCAAATGATATCCTTGTCCTATCACAGTTTGCCATGATGAGTACAGAATAAACCCTTCAAAATCAGTAAAATTGAGGGGCACATTAGCAGCGGATGCCCTGTATTGGCCAAACTGTTGGTGTTCATCTGTTTCCCTAACTGTGGCAGAGCTCAGGTAGGTTCTGTGTGTGCCAGCGTGAACACTGGATCAGGCGAGGGAAGGAGATGAGATTTCTTGCTTTCTTGGAGGACATTCTTTTTTTCCATCAGAAAACAAAGGCTGAAATTGTAAAATGTGGTAGCGGCCCAAGATGCTCACAACATTTAGCCTGAAGTGAAAAAAAGCTAGAGCTGATATCCTTCCTTCAGGGCTCCCAGACCTACTCCAGACCTCCCCATGACTAGGAGAGGTCTGCAGGGATCTGAAGTTCACTTAAGTTGTGGTGAGGGAAAAGCAAGAAAAGAAGAGGGAAAGAAAAACACAGAAAGTATTAGAAAACACTGGGAATTATTCAACATTAGAGTTTGACCACGCAGTACAAAGATGTTTGTGTAGCTACCTGGAAAGAACTCAAATGCCCTGATATTTACCCCTCAGGATATAAGAGGGATACAGCGAGCTCTGCTCAGAAAAGCAAAGTTAACACATGGAAAGTCATGCCAGACAGTCTGCTGAGATGGAGATAAAAGGTTGAAGGCAGAATGTATTTTGAGGACTACAGCCATCTTTATAAAAGGCATGTCAAGCTGACCTCCAGGCTTTTCCCCACTGAGATTTTTTTTCATTCCTGGAGAGCAGTTATTAAGTTCCCCTTCAGTAGCTTTCAACTTCTGACAGTCAGGCCTTGGAGTACAGAAAAAAAAGGCTTCTCCAAGGTCAGCTTTAGAAAATATTCTGGCTAATCAGGTCAGAATGAAGACTTGCTTGGCAGAAGGGAGGCCACCCAAGAGAGTTGTTTCTCACACTCAAAGCTGTTGGCCAGAAGGATGAACCATGTGGATGCTGGTAACACTGCTGCTTTGCCTGCGTGTCCGGTGTGGTCCACACTGCCCAAACCGAACAAGCAAAACCTGCACAAAGCTGGGTGCGAGGAAAAGAAAAAAACACCTGGCTTGCTTTCACTGAATGCTGTGGTCTGTCCCCAGGACTTGTCTGGCCTCCCTCCCCATGGGAGAGAGCCGAGTACCCCATTAGAGACCTCATAGTCTTTAATATATTTATCCTTTTCATGTACTTTCTCCTGGGAACTATATAGTGCTCTGGTCTGAAGGCAACGAAAGGTAAAAGAAGGGCTGATCATTTGGGTCCATGCATGAACTTGCCTTATAAATAGGTCCAGGCATTTGTCCAAAATAACTAAGGAAGTTCTTTGCATAGCAGGGAATCGAACCAAAATCATACAACCATATTATGTCTGTGACCACCTCTCAGGCAGACTTGACCCCTCTTTTTTGCAAGAACAGATTCAACAGAGAGCCAAGGAGATGTTATCAGCTCCTCCAGGCCTGCCTTGCACAGTGCCGTGGCCCAGGATGTCTGGTTCTCTGGAGACCTCAAAAATTAGCCATGGTGCAGAGGACGGTTGAGTCCACAGTGCCCCAGATGTCACCCTCCGGTGCAGGTGCTAGTTACCTCAGTCCACTTGTGCATCTCCATGTGCAGTCCTGGAGCTGCTGCTGGTCCCTAACTCCAGCTGCTGGGGTCAGCCCTTTCCCAGCACTCTTACCTCACCAGCTTTTCATGGTTTTCCAGATTTCAGGATAAAAATAGGCTTTTGTTTACAGCTCATTAAGGTCTGGACTTTCCCCCCTGTCCTCCCACTGCTTTAATTTAAGCTTTTTAACAATGTTGCTCCCATGCCAAGATTGCATGACAAATGGTAAGTAGAGTTACATCATGGGGTGAGCTGGAAAAGGCTTTGGGAAACCCTGTCTTTAAGTGTTTCTTTTAAAAGCTTCAGAAAACAGGATTTTGAAGAGAGTAACTCTGTTTTCCTTCAGTGCTTGGTAGTGAAGCAATGCAGGCTGTTACCCTAATCCCTTTGATGCTATAAAATAAATAAAGTGACTGCTGTAGTCTCATGGCATTGTGCCAGAAAGGAAGGCAACAGCTTGTGCAAGCTAATGAAAACAAGTGTAGTTTTACGTGGTCTCAAGACTAATGACTTGAGTTTTAACCAAACCAGTCGTTTCAAAGTGATTGTGCATGTGGGTGTCCAGCATTTTGGAAAAGTCAGATGACTATTGTGCAGTCATTGCTAGATTATTATTTAGGATGGAGATCCATGTAGATGCATGTGCATGCACCTGTGGCACGCACAAGGCATCCTTTGGGTATTCCTGAATTAGAGGGGATAGTTTGTAATGGTATGGACAATATGGACAGCCATGTTTATCATGTTTTCACCTGCAAGATAATGAGATTTGGCCATTAAAATGAGCCAAGGTTTTTTTTTATTAGTTATTTATGATTATTTGGATAATCTGCAATGGACGGAGTTGTGAATTCCAGATTTTAGCCTGTGAAATATAAAAGTTTGGTGAATATAAAAGTTTGGTGCGAAAAAAATGACCTTTTATACCTTTTTTTTTCTAGTTTTAAGTGCTTCAGCCAGTCAAGAAAGGTTAAAAAGAGAAGAAGAGGAAATTACTCACCCAAATTATGATCAGTGAATAGCTGAAGTAAAATTTTCCTCTAGTTAAAAAGATTAGTAGCTTGGTCATCTAACATTGAACAGCACGTACTTCCAGATGTCAGCTTGCCTATTGAAAATACCCAACCATTAAAAATGAAGCCAACCTAATTGCAAGAAACTCTGAAAAGCTCAGTCATACTGTCGTCTGCTCTGCCTTTTATCTCACCTTGCTTTATTCAGTCCTTTTCTAACATTGGCCTCCTTGTTTAGTGTAAGATGTGAAGTGCTACTGAGTACATGTAGATTGATAGCATGTCTGAGGTAGAAGAACAGGTAAATTGAAAGCTCCATTATTTACCTGTGATGGGGAACCAAACACTTGGGGTGTTATTTTCTCCACCTTTGTCCAAATTTTTCTGTGCAGTCACCCATTCTTCTGACTTCTCTTTCCCTTAATTTCCTTGCATATTTAAAGTGAGGCTATGGCTACCTATGGATTTCTAATTATTTCTTTACCAAGGTAAAGAAATCCTTTACCAAGAATTTGGTATGTGCTTTGCCCTTCTACTAAGCAGTGTCCCTGCGATTCATAAAAGGTAATAAATGATGACTCTATAACTTAAGTAACATACCAAATTGATAGGACAATGTGATCGAACTTACCAGTAAACCTAACACATCAGGGCTGGACAGGTATGCTTGCAGACATTTTGTTTCAGCCTAGGTGAAAGCNATACCAAATGGATAGGACAACGTGATCCAACTTGCTAGCCAATAAACCTAACACATCAGGGCTGGACAGGTATGCTTGCAGACATTTTGTTTCAGCCTAGGTGAAAGCCTGTAACATCACCATTTTAGTTGATGGCGTACATTTTAATCTATTAGATGATGACTGTCTGATATCAACACAGAGGAAGACAGGATTGAATCACCACAATTAGCGGGAAAAATGTCTCAGTGACATTCATATGAATTATTCAGCTTACTTCATAATCTACAAAGTTACAATCTTTTTATTATATGACAGAGCTAATGCATTAGAGGCTATGGAAAAGATAAGTAATGTCTGAAATGTGGAGCTTTATCAAAATCATTACTTTCCATCAACATTCTTTAAAGTCCATCCTGACTTCTTAAAATATCATAATACTTCATCTTTCCCTGTGCTTCCCTCAGGAGAGTTACTTCAGCAGTACATCTTAACATACTCTAAAATAGGTTTGCTAAATAAAGGGTAAGAATTAGCCTTCCAGGTCAGGCTTCAGCTTCCCTTGCACGTGCATTTTTCATTCTTAGTCTGAGGGTAGACAGGTCCATGTATCACTGCACTGCTGGAGAAGAGCTATTTATTCAACGGTTCAGAGATCTGCAAGTATCTGAATGACCCAATGCTGCATTTATATCTCTAGTATAGAGATAACATTTTGCAATGCAGTGGCTAGGGTAATACAATTTGTCAGTGTTTTTATGTGTTTATACTCCATGCCCATGGCAAAATCTCTTGCTCTGTGGTTTTCGTTCAATATATAAAAAATTACTTCAAGTAGACATGTATATAACCAGAACTCGGCTAAACTATTCTGCTGTTGTATTGGATGCTCTATTGTAGGATCCGGACAATGGTTTTTTTCATTATATTTCTTAGTGGCAGAAGAAGAGACTGAAATTTACCATATCTGTTTTTACCGCACATCTGTTTTTAAGCATGAGGTGGCTCAGCAAGTCTCCATCCATCAACCGAGCTCCCATAATTAGCCCTGTACCTTCAGTCTCATTAAAAAATTAGATGCATTATTTCAAAGTATACCCTCATTCATGTGATCATATACTGACTGTGATTAATCATTTCATTATCCTGTTTTTACGAAGGCCACCACCTGTGATACTGTAAAAATCTTCTGTTTCCAGATTTGACTCCGTAATACATAAAGAGTTGTTTAATGTATCTACTCATATTTACAAGCAGAAGAACAAAGAGAACCTGTGCTCTGCCCACCTGGGAGAAGCTCCAGCCCATTCTGGAAAGTTTGTGGCCCTCCTGCTCTATCCATCAGGAGACAATCCTCAGCCCCAGGGTATTTGGCATTGCAACCACCCACAAAAGCAGAACACTTTGTAACTAATTGTATTGCTTTTTCACTTAAAAATGTAATAGAAAAGAAGTGTAGACAAATACATGAAGGTAGGTATAATCTGGTGTGCATAGATGTGCACATTTAAATATTGAAAACATCAATAGATTGCCAAGTTAAATATATTTTAGCTTTATAGAAAAGCCTTCTTGGTATGGCATTTTATAACATCTTTAATTATCTCAGTCTCTTACTGTTCCATGTTTTCCTACTTGGTAATTTTCTCTAATTTTATCATTCCTCTCCCTTCTCTGCCATATCACTTATAAAAAGAGAGCCCACGACCAAGCCCAGGACAAGCACAACTATTGTCAGGGAAGAACACAGCACCTTCACAGCCTCAGGTATCCTTCCATTCCCAGCCTCAAATCCATGCACTTCTGGAAATAAACACATCTCTCATTTTATAAGTATAAATAACTTGACATGGCAGTTTGAGTGAGCAATCAAAATCATGTAAGGAGTTGCAATGACAAAGAGGCTTCAGGTGGCTGAAGACAAATATTTAAAGAATTTGTTGTTACTAATAAAAACTACTGAGAAATGAAAATAACTAAATATGGCTTGTTTATAAATTTTAGACCCAGCGGGGTCCTCCTGTAAAACAGTTCACTGTGCAACAAATTCTAACCAGTAGAGATCCTGTGGTACATTTGGGCTTAATTCATAATGGTTGAACACATTTTCCTGAAGGTCTGGGCCCTGTGGTTTCTCACAGAAAATGACTACTTCTGCAGTACATTAAGCAACTAAAATGGTTCATAACAGCCCACATCAATGGCAGCTATTTAAGCATTACTCCTTTTTATTTTTTTTTCCCTTCAGCACTTCCAACTGTAAAAGGCACAGCTATTGATTTCATGCAGACAGCAACTTTGGAGAAATTGAGATGCCTTGAGACCTAATTTTGACACAAGTTGTTGTTATTTTTTTCCTGGCTATGGGAGGTTAGACTCAGATTGCTGAAGAAGAGTAGCCTGATATAAAAACTCCGTGCTTCAGATGTCAAAATAAGTACTCTCATAGTAAGTAAATGACCAGGTGACATAGCACAAGCATGAAACTTGGTGAGTTTTGGGTTTATTTTGTGTGAATCTTTGACTCAGGAGCTTAAAATGCCTTGACACAGCTATACCCCTTTTAAATAGTTTTACCAGTGCTTTTTAGATGTCAGATGTGAGCTGCTCAGAAACTGAAAGAGACAGATTAGAAAAATAGGTGGTAGGAAGAACAAGGCACTTGGCAGCTGGAGTAGATGGAGGAAAAAGTGTATCATCTCAGGAGGTGCTGTGAGTGCCCTTAGATTTACAGCAGCTTGAAGGAGACCAAATGGGCCAGCGGAAAGTGAGAGGTGAGAGGTTCACGTTCTTCATCAGCTATTCCAGTCACAGGGCCCAGACTGGCTGAACCCAGGATGTAGTCCTGAAGGAAACAAAAAAAAGTCTATCTTGCTGTTTTTGCAATGCAAGTAAGGTGAAGTTTACTTGGCAAGAGAATATTATTTTTTTTTAATTTCCAATTTTTATAATACTTGTAGCTGCTGCAAATGATACAAATTGATAAATATTGTGGATGAAGCCCCTGCAGTGGGAGTGCTGTGGTTTCTTGCTTTTTTTATTGAAGATTTATCTGTTAGCTACAGCACCTGCATCTTTATACACCAATTACATTCAAATTTTAATTGTACTGGGTGTCCTAAATTGTTAATCAGGTGGGGAATGATAAACTCAGAAATATAGAGGATCAGATGGGTATGGAGGCTATTCCCATGATTTCTTACCCTGAATAATGTCATAGACCTTATTCAGGGTAAGAAATGGTACACAGTATTGTATTGCTCAAAATTGCTTTACTTCTCATCACTTACTACACTGAAATATTAAAATGAATTTTTGATTATTCCTAAGCATTGCTTCTGCAAGTGAAAACTCTTTGTTTGTTTGTTTGTTGCTTTTTGAACAAGAATAGCCTGGTACAGAACCTCATAATTGAAGCTAGGGATGATACAATTCTTTCTTCTTGAAATTTCTCCTTTACAGAAAATTATAGCTTTCCAAACATTCAGGCCAAAATGTACTTGAGAATATAAATAGGTCTTTATCACAAAACAAGCCAACCACTCTCCTACTGGCTCTTTTGCTTCCTGTGGCAGTGGATGCCTTCCCTAATTGAATTCTTCTTGGCTGGTTTTCAATTAGTCTTCTCCAGCTATCGTCCAGCCTGTCATGTAATCTTTCACCAAACCTAGGGAGTGCACAGCCATGGCTTGACCTTCAGAAGAGCAAAAACACCCAGGGAAGGTGCGTGTGCCTGTCGAGTGACAGCCATCAGTGGGGTCTCTCTGATGCACTTTCTGTTTTAGTTCAGGCTTACACAGACCTAAGGGGCGCCACAAGCCTAGTGAAATGAAGAAATGGAAGTACTTAGAAACAACCATGGGAATCCCAGAGGGGTGCACTACATTAACTTTTGCCACCGGTGTGTAAAATGATACTGACATCGTTTTTCTACGAATGGAAAGAAACTCTAACTTGAAAATTGCAGTTCAGTAGGGCCAGCAGATAGATTTTTATGACTGAGTTATACACAGCAGATTGCAACAGAAAAAGATAGTTTGCTTCTCTGTGGATGTAGGACAGCAGGGATTTGCAAGCACATTGCTTTTGTATCTACATGGCACCTACAGTGCAGCACAGCTTTTCTCGTGCATTAAACGACATGTCCCAGTTTTCTACCCGAGGATGGAGTTCTTCGACCTTGCCCAGTTTATGTATCATGTGCAACAAAATATGTAGAAGGGCAATCTGAAGGAGAGGGATTGATAGGAAAGATCACAGCATTTCTTATCTCGGTTGTCATGTGGCTAGTTCATGCAGAATGGTCAAGGCCCCTTTGCTGATACAGAAATCAGCCTGCCCTGCTTCTTCAGTGTAACTGCTTGTGGAAATTTCCAAATAAAGAAGAATTTTTGTGGCCTCCTGTAAGGTCACCAGAAAGAAAATCCTTCAGTGGCCAGAGTTTCTGAGAATTTCATAGAGATAAAGGATTTCTCCTCTGTTTCATTCCCAAAATCTAGCTCAAGGAACTTACCCTTCCCACTTACACAGAAGAAGAGCAGAAGACAGACACTTGGGAACATAAATGAAATCATAAAATCTAGCATCACATGCTTGTCTCATTAAGTGGCCTGATACGGGGAGGAATACAGTGGGATTTTTTATGTTCTTTTTTTTTTTTAAATAATTTGTCACTAAGCTAGTTTCTTATCCTGCATGACACTAATCATAGCATTTCCCCTAATATTTCCAGGTATAGATGAAAATAACCTTCTCTCCTAGACAAGTTTTCAAAAAGCTACCCTCAAATTAAAATGTATTTTTTAGAAAGCCATCCTATCATAATTTTAAGATCGAGTGAGGAGGCACATTTCCTCTTAGCTGGTATCTGCATTTGCCTATGTTACTGAAGAGTTATTTCTAAATTCAATTTTAGCTTCTGGACACTGGATATTTTTATAACCTGTGTTCATCTAAAGAGCTTTTAAAATTAGGCCTATACTCTATGGGTTCCTGCAGACCATGATTCCAGATGCTTGCTTTGAAAGAC
Source organism: Crypturellus undulatus (assembly GCA_013389825.1). Taxonomy (NCBI): domain Eukaryota; kingdom Metazoa; phylum Chordata; class Aves; order Tinamiformes; family Tinamidae; genus Crypturellus; species Crypturellus undulatus. The sequence continues at coordinate 107,843 of VWPW01018745.1, forward strand.
TAAGCCTCCTACACCTAATACGGCAGATGAGTCCATATTTGTGTGTGGGAGGACAGAAGAGGCAAAGCTAGAAACAAACCAGTATTAGCATGTTCAAACCCCTCACATTTCCTCAGCCAGGCCCGCCTGCCCCAGCTCACTGCCCTCCTGCCCTGCTTTGCAGACCAGGGTCACAAAGACACATTTTCAGAGGTCACAGGCAATCACAGAACCACAGAATCGTTATGGTTGGAAAGGACCTTCAAGATCTACAAGAAGTCCAACTGTAAACCCATCACCACTATGCCTACTAAATGAGTACATCTATTATAGCAGGTACACTTATTGCATTTCAATACGCGTTTTAACCTCCAACACAAGATATTATTTTTAAATAAGAACAAGTTGCCAGAGGCATTTTAAAGCTTTGTGAGTCTAAAGAAAAGGGAAGGAAGCAGAAAAGCACCTCTGGAAAGCCAAGTAGACTAATCAATATAAGCAGTGAATAGGAGAGGCCGTCTCAGGGGGAAGCTACATTAGACCTGCCCTCTGCAGCTGCCCCTGCCCCTTGGCTTCCTGTGCGTTCGGGTGGGTTTGGAAGGAAGCATTCTGAGCTATTCTGCTGTGGTAGATGAAAAAAATGTCTTGGTTTTGTCTTAAACTCTTTTCTCTGCAGTTTGTTATTTCTTCCTACCTGTCAGAGTTTATATCTGCTAATCCCAACATTGTGACCAGTAGCTGCAAGAGATTTTCACGTAACACTGTTCCACTAAAATAAGGCTCATGGTTATGAGATAGATGGGACAATGGCTAAATTTTCTTGTACAATAATTTATTTCTTTACTTTTTATGAACAATGAAAGCAACATGAAATAATCCAACATGTGATGTAATTTAAAATGAATCCGGGAAATGTAGAGCAGCTTCTTCTGGGAATATATGCTAAATAGAAATTTTTAAAGGTGCTAGATCTGTCAAGTGTTATCCTATACAGGAAAAGTCATCACCTAGGGAGGAAGCAAAATATGGTTCTAAAGACTCATATCTTCATTTTGCATAGAACATTCAAAAATATTCACAGAGCCATGAAGGCAAGAAAAGATTCTTTCTTCTTTTAATAAACTGTGGCATACACAACTGTGTACCTTTGATGAAGTGTTGTTTTCCCATGGAAAAGATGCTTTGCTGCTGCAGTGGGATCAGCCAAAGTCAGTCACTGCACAGCTTGCCTTCTCTTAACAAGCTCATGTGGATATAGCCCTTGTAATTGTAATTTAATAAACTATTCCCAGCTGTCCCCTCTGTGGTGCCGAAAAAGGGTAGTTAGTTACACTGTAACCCAAATTTTATAAGCACTGAGGCACAGAAGCAGGAGGACCTGTCTACCTGCTCTAAACTTGAGCCTGTGATTTTGTTCAGGGAAATTTCCATAGATGTAGTAGATGTTGATGTAGATGAAGATAAGTATAAATTAGAAAATTTGGACACAGAAGTAAAATATATTCTCATCATTAAAATTAGCTCTATTTTGATTTGGGCTTCTCTATTTTAATGCTGATCTATTTCATTGATCTTCTAAGTTTGTTGATTTGTAGTGAGTCTGTACCACTTGCTTTGAACTTAACAGTCTGCATTGGTTGAATCTTTTTCGCTGCATAATTTACTTGATGAATTCCTTACTATTTTGAAAAACGTATCTCTGGAAGTCTTTTTTCACTTTTTATATAGCTTTGTGGAGTAAGTGTTAGAGGAATTAAAATTGTCTTAGAAGTAAAATCAAATAACTGTTATGGTCTTCAAAAATACACTTGCCCCTTTTAGTTCTGGCTGTACTGTACATCTTAAATGATAATGTATTTTCACTGGAGAAGAACCTACACTTTTATGTTGATAAGTGAACTATAATAGCATGACGCCAACCAAGAATATATATTTTTAAAAAGTAGACAGCCCTGGCTGTTCTGAAAATAATTGTTTGGGCTATTTGAGACAAGTGATGTAACTATTCTAGGAAGAAATATCTGTTAAATGAAATACCAGTCTAATACTTTAAAAATGGTCTCCCCTTCCACAGAATTGCAGGTTTTTCATCTTACAGTAATGTTTTTAAAACCTTCCTTAATAAAGCAGCTTCCTCACAGAAGCATTGTGTGTTTCTCTTTGGTGAAATGAAACGTATGTATCCATGGAAAGAAAACCAGTCTCTCCACCTCCACAGAATTAGGTCGTTTCCATCTTCTCAGTGAGACAGATGGTTTCCACAGCAGAGGATTAATTTTGGGTGGTGGTAAAGAACAGAAGTGCAAATATAGAAAGCTTTCAGCAACACTGAAAAGACTCTCCAGCCCACAACAATAGGGTGGGAAAGACAAAAAACAGTTCTATTTAGTTCCCAGTGATGTGATATCTCCGACGTGTCCTGATACTGTATTTATACTAGTTCTGCAATGACACAAGAAGTGGAATTCTGTTATTACTGAAGAAGGATACTGCTTTTACTTCTTATTCAACAGATACATATACTTTTATATATACATACGCACAGTTATACATATGCATATATATAATATATGTATAAATATACAGAACATATTGTCATGTGGTGAATCAGTTTCTATATTGTATAGCATTCCCTTCCCCTTGTAATAAGAAATATACCCTGCCTTACTAATGCTGGCACATAGTAACACATTTAGCAGATGAAGTGGAGTGTGCGAGAGTCTACTGAGGGAATGAAAAAGCGTGTCTTAAATACAAAAACAATAAATCGTTTAGGAAAGTCATGGCAAAGAGGAGGATGGAATTCAGATTTTCTGGGACCTAGTCCAGATAATTTGCCCACACTCTTCACTTCCAGGGCTTCCTTCTTATTCAAGTTAAATTTTTTTTTCTTTAAATCATACACTGACAGAAGAATATTTCATAGTCTCATTTCAAGATGAAAGCCATTCATTTATGCCCATAAATGAATCTAATCCAGAACTGGTCTTTACTCTTCAGATTTAATGCAGGATTTGCCCTTAACCTAGTTCATTTTTCACTCTTGGGGAGGAATATGTCTCTTGGCAGAATCTGTAGTAATTAACATAGAAACAGACAGTATTTCAAAGTGCTTCAGAAGCCGGTGATGACATGCGGATGTCTTCGTGTGTCAAGAGACATCAGGTCTATTCCTGAGGAAACATTTTTTTTTTTCCAGTTCTTACATGCTCTGCTTTTTTATCCTGTATCTCCTCTGATTTCTTTTAGCAAAACAGCTAATACTTAGATTGCTACAAGACTTTCCATCTTCTCAAGGAATACTTGATGGGATACAGATACTGTCTGTGTTTGATTTTACTTAGAGTAAGTGATGCTGTCAGGNAGGAATATGCCTCTTGGCAGAACCTGTAGTAATTAACATTACTGCTAACAGACAGTATTCCAAAGTGCCTCAGAAGCTGGTGATGACATGCGGATGTCTTGGTGTGTCAAGAGACATCAGGTCTATTCCTGAGGAAACATTTTTTTTTTCCAGTTCTTACATGCTCTGCTTTTTTATCCTGTATCTCCTCTGATTTCTTTTAGCAAAACAGCTAATACTTAGATTGCTACAAGACTTTCCATCTTCTCAAGGAATACTTGATGGGATACAGATACTGTCTGTGTTTGATTTTACTTAGAGTAAGTGATGCTGTCAGGGTTTCAGGCCCTGAATATGTGTAAGTAAAAGATGGTTGTTTTCTTCTATGGGATCTTTCACTGTCTATCCTAAAGATGAAGGTGATCTCGTTTTGTGAAAGGCTTGCTGCTGACTTCTCTGGGATCATTCTTAATCATTCTTACTCCTTTGGAACACTAACTTCTGAAGGAAAACACTTTCATTTAAGAAAGGAGTATGCCACTCTTCCGTTATGGTAGGCAGTGGTAAGGTCAGATTTCTGCAGCTCTTGCATGCAGGTGGCTGGTCAAAATGACCCAAGTTACAAATTATCTTGATAAAAGACAGTGTACAAGACAGATGTGAAGAATATCTTCTATGGACCTGGACAAATGAAAGAATATAATAAAATTCCTGACGGAATTCCCGGCAAATCCAGAATTTTCAAACAGATCTGTTTGCAGAAAGCTAATTAAAAGTTTCAAAGCACATTCATGTAAGAAATTTCTTGAATAGTAAAAAGTTCTGTTCTTCTAACTTTGGAATAGTGACTTAAGCAACCAATTAAAACCCTGCAATGTGCCTGGAATGCCTCTTTTTAAATAAAGTCATAACAGAGATAAAATTTGCCTTCATAAACACAGAATTCCAATATAAAATTCAATGTGCAGTTGTTCTATTAAAAGAAGAGCACAAATAATTGGCAAGATTTTTTTTTAACTATTCTTCACGCTATTCTCATATGTTGCAAAGTCTGAAACAGTTTAGGAACTAAAGCCAGCGGTCCTCTTAGAAACCTTTATGCTTTAAGCACAAGACTGTCTTTTTTCATGCATTCTAAAAATCATGTTGCTAACTAATTACTCCTACCCACAGAAGAGCAAGGAAAAAAATCCTCATGGATTTTACACTAGTCAAGGAGAAGACAAAGGAAACAATTCTTGAACTAAGAGATTATTTTATAATAAGGTGGAAGAGTGTTTTACTGTTGTTTGCAGAGAATTAATTTTCATCAAAAGCAAATGAGTGCTGTAATACTGCCAGGGCATTACTTAATGAAATTAATTCTCTTTGTTTCTATCAATGCCATCTCTTCACTTAGCAGTCAGCAAGTTAAAACAAACATGCAACTGAGCAACAGAACTACTGAAGTCAGATTTCTTATGGATTTGTGTCCAATCCAATTCAATCCAGTCCAATCCAATTTATGTCCAATTCTTCCACTGTCACCACCATTTCAGCCAATCCTTCCCGTTTCCTCTGAGTCCTCATCAGATTTCTACAATAAAACATAGTTAAAATTTGTTCTTATTGTATACTGTTTTTTCCTCCCTAGCACATGGGAGGAACTCCCCAACTCACAGGTATTATTCAATAATAATTGAAAACACCAATTACAGAAAAAAATCAGAATCTGTTTTACCTGTTTTGACAACTTGCAGACAGGTGATATTAAATCTATCAAACAAATTTATCAAATGCAATATCGCGTGTGTGTGAACTGTTTGTGCAGTGTCTCTGTCAAACTGGCCAGTTTTAAAACAAAACAAAACAAAAAAAGGATAAAAAATCCCCAGTCACATCTGGTCTGCCAAGAGAGGTCATGGTCACCCCCATCACTGCCTGTGGTCACCCGATGAGTCAACAACCAAACTCGGGAGTCCTGGGCATTAACTCCACGCACGTGATCCACTGCAGGAAATGTGCTGTGTTTTCCTTTGGGGTGACACTGTGGAGAAGTTGAATGAATTTGTTAGATGCCCAGCAGATGTCCTGCTAAAGCCTTTATTGTGTCCAAGTAGCACTTCTTTCCTTGCAGGAGGCCAATATGAAACAGAAATCTTTCCAGCTGCTCTGGATGCCTCACAGCTCGGGCGATGAGCTTCACTGTTAATGTGGAAATCTGATGTGTGGGCAGCTGGGGAATATTTGTAGGGGAAAAAGAAGTGTTTCTCAGAAAAACGATAAGTTTTGGTGTTGGTAGTAGCCATGGCAAGATACTGTTCAAGAAAGTCCAGCCTCCACAATTTCTGCCAGTGGGTTTAAGCCAGAGAAAGTGTTTTTTCACTTGTGCCTAATCTCATTAGCTGAGTTATTTCTTCCAGATAGAGGTAGTTCAAGACAGTTCAAGAAATGATTCTACCTTGCAGAAGAGTATCTAGGGCAATCTAGGTACGTTTGTGCCTTTGAACCTCAGATACAATAATTAAGTGGGCCTGATCCTCATTTAGCTTTCTCCTTTAACCGGTCCCAGTCAGTGGCACTACTCCAGTGTGAGTTAGTCCACAAGGAAGCTTGGCACAAGCACAGGGCTGCAAGCAGGTGTTTGCTTAGATATAATACAAGGCAACAGTATTGCCTCGTATCCTCCTCCAAGGCAAATATGTCCCAAGCTTCAGAGGATGTCACTGACCATGAGATGGCTCTGCTGCACAGTGAGCCCCGTGTACAGCCAGCCTTCTCCTGGTCTCTGCGCTGAGCCAGTGCATAAACCTCTCTGCAAGCCTGTATGTCACGGGGAAAGCTGTGCTGGGAACTAAACGCAGTGTGAGATACATAAGGAGCAGGTAGCGCCTGGCTGGCCCAGCAGACACGGAGCTGGCATATCTCCCAGTGCGAAATCTATCCTGTCTTCAGACAGAAAAGATGGGCTTGCCAAGATAAAGATGGACTTACCCAAGAAAAAGATGGCCCAAGGAGGAGGGAGGCCACCACCATGTAATCAAAGCTGTGTGGAGTTATGAGCGCTCTCTTCAGGTCAGAAGGAAATTACCTTCAGTGATGCTGTAGAGAGATGAGTTTTGTAAGGATGAATTTAAAGCCAATGTCCTAGAATCTGAGGCATCCTATAGCTTGCTTCAGCTTGCCAAAAGCCACTTCTCTCTTTCAAGTAGCAGATGGAGCAGAAAGCAGGACTGCTCAGATACGTGAGTTAAAGAAATGGTAACTGTAGCAGAATTTTAAATCCTTCTTCAAAACAGGCAGAGGATGTTATTTTATAGATCTGTAAGTCACTTTTCCCCCTGAAAATTGCTTTGAAATTTTTGTAACATTGTCTCAAATTAAAACACTGAGTTTCTGCTTTTCTTTGGGAAGAATGCAATTCTTCCCCAGATTCCTATGGGGATCCCAAAGAAAAATGGCTTGGCGAGGCTTTGCATTATTTTGCAGTACCTGGGACTGATATGATTATCTTGGCACAAAAGTAGAAGAAACATGACCCATCAAGAGCATACTGACTTTTGGATACCCTCTCCCCACATTTTTTCTTTTTTAAGATGGATTTTCCATCTTCCTACCTACTAAATCCCTGTGTTTCACTCACTCTCAATGCCACGAATCCTTGGCCCCTCTTAGTGGCTACGTAGAGCTCTGAGGCTGCTGGCTTCACCCTGAGCCTGCACTCTTAAAGCCTCTCCTATCGTCGTGTGAGAGTTCACTATAAGTTCATCCTTATTCCTGGGCCATGGGTTGGTCACTCCACATGGCAGTGGTGACTTGGAAGAATATGCATAGTGCTTTGCTAAGTGCCATTAATTAATAGTTATTAGCTAAAGCAGTATCACTGGTGTATTATCAAATTGCTTTATAGTGATATGCAATGTACAACTACTTCTCCGAAGTGGCTGATAAAACTAGAAAGCTCTTCCTTGCTTCTTGCAGAAGAAACTTCTTGTCTCTCAATTGCTGCGTCAGGGAGTAATTTTCTGTACTTCATCCTCTTTGTATCCTCATTGGTTTTGCAAGTGGAATATTTGTTCTTTAAGACTGACTGCTCTGCAATATAATCTATGTGTTCCTGCACAAAGTCGAGTAAAAGAGGAGTTTAAGGTGTAGCTGTGAGCTGTGGGCCAGCTGCCAAGGTGTCCTGTTCAGGGAACAATATTTCTTCATTACATTTGCGTCACTTTGTAATCAGTCTGAATATGCAAATATGTTTTTCTTCTCTTGGTCACGGTCAATAACATATGTACATGATCAATAATATATGTATCATTAAAATATTATCTCCATTGGGTGTTCCCATGGAAAAATATCACTGGAGGGACATTTTCCCTCCTTTCAAAGGACACATAAAAATTATAAACTAAAAGATTGGTGTTTTGATGAATATTAAGATCTACTATCCCTTCACTGGAATGTAAACTTTTGCTTTCTGCTGACAAACTTTGATGCTCACCTCAATGACTTAAAAATAGAGCCCAAACTCCCTGTGATCCCCAAACTCATGGTTGTCCTAGGGGGGACTGCTTTGAGAATGCAAGCATTGGTCCTGCTTTTTTTTTTTTTAATGGAGGAAAAACACCAGTGTACTTTAGTTAGTGAGAAGGAACAAAGCATTGGCCATAGATATAGTTAAACTGCCCATCTTTTCTTTTCCTTTCCTTCTTCAATATAATGCCAGGTATGGAACTTTACATAACGTGCAGCTACCTGAAGCAGCTGTACAAATAGTCATTTGAACTACTACGGAGCTAATTCCTCCCTGTTGTAATTCCTTTGCTTGCAGTGACTTACCTCCCAGCAGTGATTTGGCATGAATAATAACACATGTGACATTTCTTTGTGCCCATGAGTGCTCCATCCACGTAGGGAGATGATGTTTCAATTAGAAATTTATCACAGGTCAACCAAACAGGAGTACCTTCAAACAGACAAGAGTAAATTATCCGTGTTGTTAGACCCAGCTGCTGCAGCCCCCGGCAGGGGATTTTGCTGCATGCATTTCAGCAGCGTTCACGGGAATCACACGTCTGTCTTCCCTCATTTCACTACCGTTGTACTCCCCAGCGGCTACAGCTGAGCAAATGTCTGATTTTTTATTTTCAGGGCATTTTGCAAATGCTGTGAGCCTGCTGCCTTCCACAGGTGGTCCTCCGCCTGCGTCTGTCTGCACTGATTTTCTGTGCGCATCTCCTGAACTCTCTGCTGGTTGGTGTCATTAATATATCACAGCTGCACTTAGCAGCTCCAGTTGCGATTGGAGTCCCATGGCGTTACCTGCTGCACATGTAATAACCATAGTGATTTCAGACAGATACCATGTGCGTAGGCAAAACACTTACATGAGTAGCAGAGATTGATGCCAAATCCAGATTTACCGCTCTTCAATGCGATCTATCTATTAGATTAGGCTGGCTCTGCCTCATAGTATCCCTCAGGTTATCATCTTTTCCCATTATTATATAATATTTCTATATATTATATAATATTTCTATTTCACATCTGCTTTTAGACGTGAAATAGAAATGTTCTCTCTCCTCTCTGCAGTTATCCTCTGCCAGGAACACTTTTCCCCTGTTGTTCTTCTAGCCTCTTTTTTCTTTTATTTCCTATATCCTTCCCTAGAACTTTCAGCACTGTCAGGATGTTTCTTCTGTTTGGTCCATGGGTAGACCAAAAGAGAGGCAGAGTCAGCAGAAGGAGAAATGTGGGAGCATTTAATGATTTAATGATGTGCTGCAATAAGATGCTGACTGCAGTGTGCAAGAAGGGTCACTCAGCAAGGTGACTTCCGTGGGTTTTTTAATAGGTTCAGTCCCCAGTTCACCTTCTGCAATCAGTAACAGAGAAAAAAACCTCTCCCACCTTCCCGCAGGTTTTTGCAGAGATTGATTAGATAATGGCAAAAATACCAATTTCCCTAATTTCTCTCTGAGTTTAGCGTTTACAAAGCACTTTGTGTACCATTTGTGGCACATCTTGCGAGCATGTAGCTGTCATAGCTGGGGATGTTGTGAAGTAAAGTGATCACACAAAAGTGCTGGAGAAGTCAATGGAGCTGGCTAAATAATTGAAGACTTTTTTTTTTCTGATTGATAGAAAATATCATTTCAGCAAAACCCAAATAGTCCACAGAAATATGTGCTTTTCAATATAAATGTGCTCAGAAGGTAACAGAGTAACCGATCTAATATATAATGTAAATGCCTCGTCTGGGAGTACCAGATGATATTGCAGAGAGTTAAGGTAGAGAGTCCATGTTTCTCAGTGTTTGAGTGAATATGATGCCCATTCCACCTGCTAGCAAGGAAATAACTCTTTTTTTTTCATGTTAGGTCCCTTTTAGTTGAAAGGATGTTGAAAGGATGTTGAAAGGATAACAGTGTAAGAATTCTAAAAATCTTTTCAAGAAATAAAATGGTTATTTTTTTTCTGCACTCCTAATTATTACCCCGAACTTAGTTGCTGGAAATTTGGTGGATTTTTATGAGAAATAATAACACTCCTGGCTCCAACACACACAGAAATGTTCGATCCTTCATCACTATTTCAAAGGGAATTCTGCAAGCCTGGGGATTGTGAAGTGTTGTGTGTAATAAAAATATTCCAGGTTACTACAGAGGCTTAGCTCAGGAGGTCTGGGTGCTTCTGATGGTTGTGGACATGGTGTATGTTATATCATGGTAAGAGAACTTAGCCCATTTGGTCTAGGCATGAAAGGGACAGCCTGAGACAGCCCTATTAATTGGGATTGCCTTTAAAAAAATAGATAAATAAATAAATAAACAAAACAGATTTTTATTCAGTTCAGGCAAGAAGGCTTTACTTTGGAAATCTGCCCAAAGCAGTCGATCAATAGGCATTTCAAAAAGGTTTTACTATATATGAGAGCAGAAAGAAAACAAGCAATGCCCCACCTTCAAATAAACAGACGAATTCCAGCAGAATAACTTCTGATTGATAGTAACGATTTGTGAGTCTGATCACACTGCGATGTCTTCCTTCTATTGCACTAGGAGTAATAACTTGGATATTTGTATTTACTTTCCAAGATTTAATTGTTTATTTCTTCTTTTCTTTTCTTTCTCAAATACAACTACATACCAAAAAGTGAAATATTTTCTTCTCAGCTCTCTGTAGATGCTGCCTGGGCCAATTATGCTGAGCCTACACTGATGTGTGATGTTTCACTTGTAAGGCAACTAATCTAAGCCCGGCAGCCTTTGCATCTAGAAGCATTTATAGCTGTCAAATCTAATGAAAGTCAAGTGATTGATCTTCTAGGTAGCAGCTGCAGCATCCTCCAGAAACTAATTTAATATGAGACCTGTGGCAAATCCATAGAAATAGTGTTGCTTAGATGCTCATTTTACTTCCCATTTGTCCTTCGGTTTGTTTAAACATAATGGGGCAAGGGAGGATAATAAGGCTGCAGAAGCAGACGTGAGAGGAGCATTTGTCCCAGCAGGTGTAATAGTTTCAGAATGAGAATCTGATCCATTTGGAGGATTTTGCGGTCCCCCTGCCCATGTTGCAAACATTTCCCTGATAGTGTTTTTGGCTGTTTGTCTAGCACTTCACAGATGCTGCAAATGATTGTGTTGTTAGTAAACTGTGGATTGCTCCTAAAGCCATCACAAGTGCAAATATCTTGCTATTTGTCTTGCCAGGTGGTTGCTCTCAATTTCAGTTTATTCGTATATCCAGCATTGGCAAATCATTCATCAGACTACAGATGCATTAAAGACTTTCCTATGACTTGGTCTGACTTGCCTGCCAAGTCATAGGCCAGCATACTCTAAATACTCAACCCAGCAGGCAGGGTTCAGGTATTGGATGGGAAGCAGTTCCCCAAATCCTTCTGCCCAGGACCCTGTATATCACAGTGGCGCATCACTTACCAGTGCATGTCAAGGAGACAACAGAAAGGTTAATGTTAAGTGGTTTAGATTTGTCATCCTCTTAAAATCTGCTTGGCCATTAATGGATTATAGAGTAAAGCTAGTAAGACAAAAATAGAGTCTTTTAAATCAGAGACTTTTTCGATATAATTCTGTTTTTTTGTTGTTTGTTTGTTTTTTTTAATGAAACAGTCTTTAGCCATTTTTTTCTTATTCTTCTGGATTTTGATAATACTCCCCATATCTCCCCATTTTCATTGCCCACAGCATACATGATGGTGTCTGGAGGAGTTCACACTACGTGCAAAATTGGCCAAGTCTGGGGAAAGCCTTCACCTGCTCTGGATCTGCTCTGGATAGTTTATTTATACATAAATAAACTAGGGGCTGTGGGACTTGGTGTCTGGATCCTGAAAACCTCTCAGACCTCCATACAACATATGATTTTGCTATTTGTCCATGCATTTTGCACCTCTTGTTACTTTCCTCATATGGGGTCTTATATCTTTCAGTGGAGTAGAGCAGAAAGAGAAATGTGGGAGAAATTAAGGGCCTGATTTAACGTACTGCAGTGAGCTGCTAGCTGTGGTGTGCCTACCCAGCAGCCAGAAGAGTCACTCGTCAAGGATTGACTTTTTCCTGCTTTTGCATGCTATTTTTTACATATTATTTTGCAGTTCAATGGCATATAAGCACAGGAAGCAGCAGGAGAAGTGCTGGAGGAAGGGGAAGGAGGAGGAATTCTGCCTATGGCAAAATTAGTTTAGAAGTGGAAACAAACCAATTTTCCCCATTTTGCATCCCGGTACCAGATCCCTGTTGATGTATCTGTCAATATCTAATAGGTTTGACCAAGGTCCTATCAACCAGATCTGAATAAATAATAGTCTTAATTTTGTCCTTCTCAAGTAATGATAAAATATGTGCATAACCCAGATTTACATCCTGCTAATGTGCAGATTCACACAGTGCTACATCTTATTTTTCAGTAAAGGTAGAGTGTGGAAATAAATCAGTATATGCATGCTAATAACTCCTTTAAATCTCAGTAAGATGTTTCATTTGCTCAGTTTAAGAAGATAATAGGATATTTTGCTATCATTCTGTGAATTTTAGACTGAAGAAATTCAATATTTATGTTATAATATAGAATCTTTGCATTACATCAATTAATACTTTTATGCCAGAGGATTATCTATTAAACTGACTCCTATTTGTTGCTGCTTAGTAGAAATATGCCTTAGTGGTAGAAAGGATTCTATGGACTAAGTGAATAAGTGCTATATAACTAATTGTGTGGTCATTTAGAAATAAATTAAAATCAATCAATCAAAGAAGTTATCTTCCTATCTGAAACAAATTAGTGGCACACTGCCCAACACATTAAAATACAACCCTGGACTTAGGTCTCAAAAATTAATAACCATTAATTCTGTGTTAAAGTTCAGGATATTGGCTGACTGCATTTTTGGCATGGCTGGCTGCTACAACCCACTTTTACATTTCACCAAAGGAGCAGCAGAAGTAAATGCAAAATAGCCTGAAGATTTTAATGTATCTTCATAAATGAGAGGGATCTAGTCCCTGCTTATTCTAGCATCTGACAAAAAGAATGGACTTCTCATGCTTAAATCTTCCACTGTCAGCAAGATAAATCATTTTTCAAGCCTAGGGAAAAGGATGGACCTAATAAATTGGATCTAATGTACTTAATATGTGGACCTAATTTGTAAAATATTTTCTAAATCATAAATATGCATTTAAAAACCTCTCTGATTTCAAAATTAAAGGAAAATCCAGATTATGTTTACATATATCTTTTTCCACATTCTAAAGCCAGGTTGGATTTCTGCACAGAAATTTAAAGAAGCCATTCACTCAACTATTCTATTTTATACTCAGCAATCAAGAACTGTTGCAAAATGATCTTCCTTCAGCTGGTAAATTTTTTTATTTTTATTTCTTTCATATTTTTCTTTATTTCCTCCAAACAATTTTTTTTTTCAGATCAGCCTAGTACCTAGTAACAAAAATCTAGCAAACTAGTAAAAACCTAGTAATAAAAAAATCCAAGTTCTTACATCCATGCATACCCTTTTCACTCAACTCAGTGACACTTCTCATTTTCTGAATAAGGAATACAGCACTGGATCCAGAGTTACATTCATGAAAGAAATGAAAGGAATATATTTTTGAATAAATACATGGCTTTGTGCCAGAAAAATCCCTAAATCCAGGATATACTTGAAACCTTCGGAGAAATTTAAGTCTGGATTTTTATATTTGTATTTCCTATCTATTTGATTTGTATTATAGGATCATTTTAGGAATTTGACTGCAATTGATCATGCAGAAATAAACCACACACCCTTTTTTCTTTCATTTACTTTTCTCTTTTGTCACTCAGCCAGCTAATTTTTCTTCCTTTTGTGCAATAACAACAAAATGGCACAAGAAGTAATGAGCTGAAAAGGCAAGAAATTGTGGGCAATTTTGTGAAAAGCAGCTGGAAATCTAGCTCTCTAAAGCTGTCACTAATTTGCTCTATTTTGCATTTAACCTGTCGATCTTCAGAAACACTTTTTTCTCTTTGGGGAAAAATAAAATACCTTATGAAGCTAATAATGCCAGTATGAGAGAATTCTGAAAATATGTTTGTCAATTGAAGTTCACCTGAAGAAATTATGCTCTCAATCAATTAATAGAGGCTGTTGATGTGAATGGAAAGTACTGAAGTTGGGTAAGCACTGATGCAAGGGGGAACCTAGTGAGTTATAATAGAATTTAAAAAAAGACTAATAGATCTGGCCAGATTACACCTTAATCACAGACGTGACTCTGAAAATGGAGATGCAACCAATGGGAAATATTGGGTCTAAGGACTTGAGTTATATTTAAGATGCATAAGTATAGCTCCACAAATGTTAATATTGATGTGGATGTTGGCCAAGCAGTCTTTAAAGACTGTACAAATTAAGCTTGTGTTTGAATAGTGGCCTTAGCATTCGATTATAAGATACAGGTTGATAGACCAGTTTAGGTTGGGAGAAAACTGAGGCGAGTATCCATCCCAACCCCTGTTCACAGCGAGGCTAACTGCAAAGACACGTCATTTTGCTCAGGATCTCTTTCATTCAAGTTTTGAATAACTTCAGGGATAGGTATTTCCCAACTTCTCTGGACAACCTGTTCCAAAATTCAACCTCCTTTCTGGTGAAAAAGTCTTCCTACTATGTGATTGGGATCTCCCTTTTTGCAGCTTGTGATCGTTGCTGCATGTCCTTCTGCTGTGCTGGGGAGCGTTTGGCTCCACCTTCACTATAAGTACCTATTATACTACTTATATTAGGCACTTATACTACTTATATTAGGTAGTTACTTATAGTACCTAATGTTGCAGACAGCAATAGTATCTCTTCACCTTTTCTTCTCCAGCCTGAACAGACCCAGCTTTCTCAGCCTCTTCTTGTATATCATGCCAGCCCCCAACAAATTCAGTCACCTTCTGCCACACCGGCTCCAGTTGACCAATCTCTTCAAAACTGGACTCCAGATACAGCCTCAGAAGTACTGAAGAGAGGGGAATAATCTCTTTCCTTGGCCTAATGGCTACAAACTGATTTGTGCATCCCAGTGTATTGTTCCTGGTCAAAACGATATGCTGTTTATTCATATTCATATTTGAGTTAAATCCATATCCAGGCTTATCTTCAGCATAACCCTGGAAAGCAGCTCATCTCTGCATGTTTTGCACAGACCTATGGTCACTGCACGAGGATTACGAGTTAGCTGGATGCAAAGCAGCTCTCCTTCCAAGCACTGTGTCTTCTGCGAGGTGCCCCTACCAGCTTGAGTTCAGCTCCTCTGAGGGCTTGCTTAGATTCTTTTGATGGCCGGGCAGCAGATCTGGGCAGATCTGCCAAGGATGGGCTGTGCAAGTGGCCTCCAACATACGTATATACAGAAAGGCAAACTACTGAGAGCCTCAGTCTGTTCAAAGCACTATCACAGCGGGGTCCTGATCACACCTAGGCTATCTGCGCACTGCAGTGATTCATCTCGAAACCTCAGAGCTCTGCTGCCTGCGTCAGCAAACCTTCCCCTCCTGCGTCCTTGCTTTGTGGGAGTGTTGTGTTGTAATGGAAACCAAGACCAGGGATTTGAACCCATTTGATCTTTCACCTTGTCTTGAGAAGGACTAATGGTTCTTTCCAGGTTGCTCTTAGAGTGATGGTGTTGATGAAAAATTCAGGTAAGCTGAAGCTTCTTCAAGCTTTTATAGTACGGAACTTTCCACAAGAACAATTTGGACTGATTCTTGGTCATTTGCATTCAGAAAAAAAAATATTATTTTTTTTTCATTGGTGTTCCCCCTCAAAGACAAATTAGTGCTAAGGCACAGATGTAACAGTGGGCATGAATATGTACGGAGGAAGAAATGACTACTCTGTTATTCTGAACACTTCAAACAAGGCTAAATGTAAGTTATGCTTCAGTGCAATAAGCTGTTGAGATCTGTCCAGGTGCAACTGGATGAAACTGTATGGTGTGTTAGACGTCATTAGCCTATGGGTCTAAATTTGTACCTTCAAACTTCCAAACAAAATTATATTTCACATATGATGGAATGAAAGAGTTATGAGTTCTGCTCACTATTAGGAAACAATTTGGGCAGCTGTAAGGCTTCTCTTCTCAAAGCTTCCATTAGTCTACAGAAAGTTTTTTTTTCCCCTCTGCTCTCAATATTACAACTGAAAACACCATGTGTCAGAAAATGACTGATTCATTCCTCCTTTGTTCTGGACCTCCTTCTAGGAGGCAGCTGGGTAATATAGCACAGTACGAACTCTCTATCAAAAGAGAGAAGTAGAAAAGCTTTGCTGCATGAAGTCTATGTTCGAGTAATTCGTAAAACATAAGAGCATAGACAAAAAACTCTTAAGAACAGAACAATCTAAAAAAATATTGCAGAAGATTAGACAAGCTACTGCAGGACATGAAAGAAGAAAAGTCATGCTAAACGCATACTTCATTTCTACACTCTGGATCTGGCCTCCTTCCTGTTTTCTGATCCTGTTCCAAGTGACAGAAAAGTATCGTAAGAAGGAATGAAGGAACTTTTTCTTGCACTTTGCAGTTATTTTGGTCTGCCTCAAACTGCCTAGCAGCTCTGCTGACTACCACGTCAAAGCTCGGTTCCTGGGAGCTGGGCACGTGAAGGAAGTGTGGCTCCACCATGGGGTGACATAGCAGTTCCTGTTATTTAGTCCTTCTCCAATGAAAAGAACACTACCTACGGCAAGAAAAGTAAGTGTAGCAACCTGGCCTCCAGGTTGCCTGCAGGCCACCTTGCCTGCACAGGAACCTGCCCTCCTATTTTCTTTTTTCCACACACATGATGAAGAGTAAGATCTTGCTCTGAGCTGCTCTTTCCCCATCTTTCCCCTATATTTTTCTTTTGCATGTGTTGGCCCAGGAAAGGCATCCCCCTGTACTGTAGGGCAGGAGCTAGTTCAGGAGGGGCCCGCTCTGCCCGTGCCATTTGCCTCTTTGGGGGTATTACCATGACTTGGTTCAGCTGCGGATCTGGCACAAAAGAGCCTTGGGCAACGTTTTGTTGTGAAAGAGATGAAACGAAGGCAACTTCACCATCTGATATACCATAAAAGCAGTGACTATGCATAGACTGTTGACCTTTACGGGGGTGCCTAAATGCGGGTGTAGCCAATGCTGATAGCAACAACTGGTAAATCAGACACGGGCAATCATCAGAGCTGTTAAATCAGAGCTCAAGGTTAGTGCTGGACTATGGCACAAAGTAGGCAGACCTCCTTGCCTCAACCTCCTGGTTTAGCTGTGGCTGCTGTTGGAAATGGGAAGCAATGCAATGTCCCCATTCGTGACACTGTTCTGGCAGCTGGGAATGGCACAGGAAACACACGAATGGGCACCAGCAGTGGCCTGATGGGTTGAGGACAGCCCTGTGTCCACCTTATAACCAAGTGCTTCTACTGACACCAAAGTGCCCTAATTTCCCAAACAGTTTGAGCACTTGAGCAGTGTTTAGGATCTTATCGCTGTTTCTATTAAATTTTCACTGATGGCAAACTTAAAAGAGACACTTACGCTGCAGTGTTAAAATAAGCAGCGATCAAAATCACTGCAGTTCTGCTGTACATACAGGGAATGGTCCCCGCAGGAGGAGTGATGGGGCTCAGATCCTTGGTGGCCAGGATGGCACAGGACAACCCTGGCAGGGGATTTCCTGACTCTAACTTTGTATTGGAGATGAGTCGGGCAGCAGCTGTGCTCGGTCTTCTACACTGCAAAGTCCCTAGAGGATTTCACTCCACCGTCACCCCTTGTGAAACTGTATGCACATTTCACATGGGTGCATGGGGACCATCTGTAGCAACATAACTTTTCCTAATTTCAGGTGACTGGTGCATCTGCTAGAGAATTAGGCAACAAAACCAGTCAGGTGATGGTGTCAGTTTTACCTCCCTGTTCATTAGTCAAATGTGACAAGATTAAAATGTCATGCTGCCTTAGGGCATTTTTGAAAAATGACAAAACTATTGTTTGACAGTGCCACTTAAAAGCATTCAGTAACCCTTGGTTGTACATTGAAATTGTCTCGTATAACCAATACATGTGATTTCATCTGCATATTTTGCATAATTTTGCTCTTCCTTTTTGAACTTGCTGCCTGAGATGGCCATGGATGGGAGGGGTATTGTGACTGGGTTCAACTGAGACAGCTCCAGTGTATGAAGATGTACATGGTGCTGAGTTTAACCATACTGAGAAGAGAAGGGTGATCCTGAAGTGATCAAGAAGTGGCAGGGTACAGAGAGATGAGGAACAAATTTGAGGAGTCTTTTAGGTGGCGGAAGGGGGTCACTTACCAAATGGGAGAAGGAAAGAAGATCCAACACAGAGGTAAAAGGAGCTGGGCTCGTGGAGGCCAGGAGTCTGGTATCCAGCCACCAAAATTCATGTTCCACCGACGCTGATAGCAGGGCTGGAGAACAGGCCAAAGGGAAGTTGCAATTGTGAGAGATCTGTGTAACAGACCTGTGTAACAGGCATGAAATTTCTCAAGCTTTACCTTTCCTTGCATGTGTACATCTGGCTCAACATGTGTCAATTGGCTTCTACATATGGAAACGCTGAAGCCAGTGCTGTGATGCACACCAAGAAGGAGATTAAAGTTGCATGGAAGATTTGATTCTGTAAACACATGCTCTCTTTGTACTAGGGTAACCTAAAAAATGTAAATTTGAACCCAGTCCTGTAAGACACTGATGTTAATGCTCTTCCTTTTTAAGTCAGTTCAGGACACTGTGCCATTTTGGAGTAGGCCCTGTATTCCAAATATAGGAAGCATTTAAGAAGGGAGATCTATTTCAGTGTAATTATCCTGAATTTCCATCCTGACTGACATGCATGCTGACAACAGAAACTGGTATAAAAATAATTGAGATGAATAAGAGAAGTGGAATTTTCCTGGCTACTGTATAGCTTCTGTTTTACACCTTGACCGTTTCAATTGTGGCTGATTAATAAGGCTCCAAGTGATTAGATTAGGCCAATGTGCTGACTCAGAATGCAATAAGAATATATGATGTAATGAAAGGGAAAACCGGGGCAAATATACAACACATTTTACCCATTAACTTTTTTTGCTAGGGCAAGGTTATGCAATTTTATTAACCTATACTAAATGCATATGGCAGGAATGATGACTACAAAATAAACCTTACAAATCTTTGTATTCAGATTAATACACAAGCTCAAAACAAGACAGAAACGGGAGTCATTATACCACCAGACATACTTCATACATCTAAAGTATACAAAATAACACAAGCTGCTGATTGAGGAGAAATTTTTAAGGATTTGGACCCTAGGCTCTGAAGCAATGGCTTAGGTCTTCACAGCTAGGATCAAGAGAAAAACGTTGAACTCCTCACCACTGAGATACTCAAAATTCTTTCTGAAAATCAGCATCCCATCAGTTCTACAGGGCTGACTTTTCTGGCAATTGAATTAGAAGGAAACAAGCACAGAAGCAAGTAAATGTCCTTATTCCTTGTCAGTAAAATGGCTCAGTATCAGGAGTTTGTTGGAAGAACTTCTCCAATCATTAACTTCTTATCATGGGTCATGGGAGGTACATTTGGCAGCAAGCTCCCATGACCAAACCTAAGTTCTTAAGATACTTATTATTTAAGATGTAAGGGGAACTGAAACGTTACTAAACTTGGAAAATTTCTTATCTACTGCCTTGTTTTAGAAAAAGGTTTGCAGACAAGTCATCAAGTTGAGCTGAATACATTCCAGTGACTCAGCTGAATAGATTGTTTGGGTTTTTCAGTAGGGATAGGGAAGCCCCTGGATGGCTGAGGAAAAGAATGCAAACATGAGTAAAGCTCAGTTTGCAAATGATTTGCTCGTGAAATCTCAGGACTTTTTTTTTTAGACTTAGGGAAAACAATCCCAATTTCAGATGAAAAACAAAGTCTGCAAGTCTTGGAATCAGATCAGCCTGAAAAATTAAAAAAAAAAAAAAATGGAGGCTGTCTGTCAAAACGAAAATTGAGAACGTAAAGCATTCCAAAATGTTTTACTTCAGAGCTGAGACATTAATTCGAATGTTAAGAGCACATTTTTTTCAGGTCATTTTGAGCAAAAGTGGACCTTTCAATTTGAAAAATGCTGAATGGTAATTTCCACAGATTTAGAAAAAAAAAAACAAATTTTCAGGCAAGTATGTAAAGGAAGACACTGATTTTGTATTTTTTTGAAAGTATTCTGGATTTAGCCCCTTTATTTTTCCTTTGGAAGCAGCAAGTGCTTGCAACAAAGTATAATATATATGATAATTATATTAATAACCTTTTGCAGGAGTATTTAATTTTTATTTCCTGCAATTAAACTATTTGGAGTAGTTTAATCTCCTTTCTTTATCTGGAAATGATAAATGACATGACATGTATTTTTCATGACGGTGCATTTCAGTTATTTATTAAGATACCTCTAATATTTCAGTTTTCTTTAACAACTAACCAGAAAAATCAATGTGTGATAGGACTCCACAGTGCGTAGCAAAGTATAAAAGCACGCAGTTTGTATTGCCCGGTCTTTCTCTGACACTTCGAACTGTCTGCCTTCCTTAGAAGTGACTCCTAAATCTGCTTGTCATTTCACTATTATCTGATCTGCAGGAACCCGAGACTTAAGCAAACATGTGCAGCCCCGGTAAGGCAGAGCTCATTCATGTCTTTAAGGGAATTCCCTTTACCACCAGGTCATCTCCAGAACTTTTAAAATCCTTGGATAATTTTGATGCTAGAGAAGATGATGTCCTTTTGGTTTCCTACCCAAAATCTGGTAAGTTCTGCTTTTAGATACATGTCAGTTGCAATAAATCTTGATTGTTTAGTGTTCTCTTCTTAACCAAGGTAATGGAAAATAATGTCTACATGCAGGAGACAGACAAGGACATTTGATCATGGGGATGCATTACTCAAGTGCTGAAATACAGAAATTCAAGTCATTTATCTAAATTTTGATTCAGTAATTAAAAAAAATCATGGATATTTTCCTAGTGGAAATCAAATAAATAGCTCTTTCTTAATAAGAAAAATCCATGCTTGAAGGACTTGCCTGAGGACTTTCTATAGTTAATTATGAGCAACTCGGAGTTGTATTAAGTAAGTTGTTTGTATGGCTTGTGCCTGGAGATGTGTTCATTTCTCCTTCATTCTTCCTGCTTCTCACTTACACAATATACCAAGCTGAGCTAGTTCCTTTCTAAAATCTATAGGCTGGTTATTCTAAAATAAATAATAATAATAATGTAACTCCCTGCTGGGATGCAGTTTCTCTAAAGAGAAAATTTTAGAAAAACAACTTGCTTTGGTATTAATAATACTGAAGCCTTCTCACAGAATTGTTTTATACTTCAGCTACAGGCCTATTTTTTCATTATTTACACATTTGGAGTCAATGGGGTTTTTCAATTATATAAAGTTTCTTGAATCTGGAGTCTCAGAACTATCACTTACAAACAAGCAAGCTGTTTCCAAATGCAAACTGCAGGATCCATATATTTTTTCAGTAACAAATTTTCCTTCTTTTTCTCTTTCTTTCTTCTTTTTTTTTATTTCTTTTCCTTCAAAATAATTTTTGAAGGCACTCACTGGCTTGCAGGAGTTATAACAAAGCTTTACAATACTCAAGTTACGCTAACATCTCCCATTGAATTTGGAGACATTTCCAAACTGGAGGAACTGGATAAACTTTCGTCAAGGAGAATCATCCCAACACACTTAGACTACAACATGTTACCTCCAAACTTCAAGAAGAAAAAATGCAAGGTAAGATATATTATGCATCTATTAGACAGCTATTTTATCTCGTCAATCCTTAATCACTTTTAAAAGTTCGATGTATTTAGACCAAATTTATTATTTGCCTTTGGAGAAAATTTGGCTTTTAAAAAATTCTGTCATAAATCTACTTAAGTAAATTTTTCTAGATTTAACTGCAGTAATATTGATTGTTAGCCAGAAGAATATTAATATTTCGGGACCTAATGTAAGGTAGTAAATCTGATTTGTGTGAGCTGTTCAAAACTACCTGAAATATTCTCTGCCAGAACTCAGGGTCTAGACTTTCACCAGTTACCAGTCAGTACCTTGAGCTAAAACACATGCAGGTTTTATGAATCCGGGCAGCATAGATTTACCACTTACAAACACAGTTTGCTTAGTTGCTTTGCAGACACACAGCAATAGAGAGCAGCCTCAGCAGAGACTTGGTGAGGGTTTGCTCCTGCCCCACAAAATAAAATGACAACATCTTTTAATCAGAAATATGTCATTAAAGGTGGAGTGAGGTGAGTGTCTCATCACCCCACGTCCTACTAGCTGGAGCATCTGCTTAGAAAATAGTCATCTTGGTATCAATAGGCTTTCCTGGGGAAGAAGGTACTTGCCTTTCCTGGGGAAGCTTTGTGGAGACCCTCTAAAAAGATATTGGGCAGATATAGGAGAATAAATGTGAAAATGGTAATGGTTCAGTAGTTAAGATGCTTTATGGGGTAATGTGCTTCAAGGCTAGCTTTTGATATGTTTTTCTGTTTTATTACTGTTTCATATAAAGCAGGTAAGCAATGTTAGGAACCAGGACCATGTTTTTTTCGCTGCTCTAGATCATCATTACTGACCATTCTGTAACAAGGAATCCTTTGGCTCTGCAGATACTATATACATAGAACATCCTGTACTGACCAAGAGAATTGGCTTGAAATGGTTGTCCTGATGATTAACCCAGCCATTTCTACCTCCCTGTTGACAGTCCTTTAACCATGTGTGTTTGGTGAGGTCCACAGCTAGCAACCCGAAACACATGTACTGACTTAAATGCGAAGCATTCAGCTTTTGATTTCTAACAGTATTTATTCACTTCTTGTCACATCTTCTGGTTATCTTTCTTTAACACATTATTCTATCTTTATTTTCCTGCTTTGTAAGTCACAGGACTGGGTTTCCAGTCACAAAACTGATGGGTTTTGCCTTCAAGTGAGTGAAGGGGATTCAGATCACAGTTTTTGGTTCCTCCCATGCTAGTGTGGGAGATCTGTAAAAGAATCATCTCTACATCTCAGATTTTATAAGCTGAAAATGAAGAATTTTTACTTTGAAATTTCAGGATTAATCAGATCCAGACTATTGGGTCATGGCTAGTTTAAAAGGAATGGTAAAATTCACATTTTGCATCCATCATGTAAATGTCAATTAGTAAATGTTTTATCTGTCACGTATGTGAGATACCTAATATGATCTTAAGTTAAAATTCAAACAGTTTATTTCAGAGCATATAGTTAGCTGTGTGTAAGAAACATTTGTCCATATGTAAGTGTACACTAACCACTGCTAACTTCTGCCTGAAAAGGGATAAATATATTTCTGCCTTAATGACATAGTCACTGATAAAAGAATCCTAAGGAAAAG
Source organism: Crypturellus undulatus (assembly GCA_013389825.1). Taxonomy (NCBI): domain Eukaryota; kingdom Metazoa; phylum Chordata; class Aves; order Tinamiformes; family Tinamidae; genus Crypturellus; species Crypturellus undulatus. The sequence goes on from VWPW01018745.1 coordinate 131,110, forward strand.
AGTTTCGGCACAGCAATGTCACATTTATTTACATATATGAAATAAGGAAAGACTGTTATCCTAAATAGTCATATCATTTTCATTTACAGATGATCTACATCAGCAGAAACCCAAAAGATACTGCAGTTTCCATGTATCATTACTACAGAGATAATCCAAATCTTCCCACTGTAGATACCTGGACTGCTTTCTTTGACTTGTTCTTAAAAGGAGATGGTAAGAATAAATGTTATATTTTCTTCTTGTAGTCTATGGTAATAATAAATATTATGTTTTCTGCCTGTAGGCTATATTAGCTTGTCATTCACAGAACAAGTTGAGAAATATTAATGAAAAATGAAAACACCTTTTTGAACACCTTATTCATGTGCCCTTGGATTATTTTCAGGCTAAATTTTAATGCTAAATCAAAAAGGGGCAAAAAATATGATACTATTTTTCACCCACCAAGGAGGCATGTTGATAAGCATCTGCATTATTTCAGTACTCCTGATCTTTGCAGGTTACTGTTCTTTGACGCATCTGTTTGTTAAAAAACAGGCTCTCACAAACAAGTTGCTGGTTTTGTTTCTTCCCTCAAAACCAAACACACCGAAAACCCCACAATCTGTTGATTCTAATGTAGATTTGCCAGTATCGAAACATTTCCAGTTATGTCTTGTGAGCCACAGTGGTGGAATAGTTTACACAAAGAATTTGTGTTTAATCCTTGGCAGAGGAAATACAAGTATACAATTTTAACCAAACAGACATAAGAGCAGCCAGGTCCTCTGCAGCCAGAGCATCCCTCCCTGGGGCAGGTAGACCAACACGGTAGACCCTTCAGTTGCACTTGCCCGAAGGGCTCTCCATGGCTCACTGTTCCACCCGAGTGTGGATGCTACATGGCACGTGGGGCCCTACAGAGGTGGTCCCCAAGTTGAACTGAAAGCTATGCTTAGGGGCTTGCTCTCTCCTTAAATTCTTTATCTGATGGTGATGATGGCCTTGAGTGGCCTTTCAAAAAGAGTCTAGACACTCTCATAAAGTGCCTTTGCATACTGGTTACCTGGAGTGTTGTTTTAGTAGCAGAGTCCAAAGACTAAGGACAAGAGTGAGATTTTTATTAGTGGCGGTGTTGGCGTGGAAGCTGATCACAGGAGCATGCTCCAGGCGCCCACTCCCACTTTTAGTGTTTTATTGCACCTTTGAGGGCATATGCTTGTGCTCTGCAACCACAGGGATGATAACAGCAACAATGATAGATGAGATGATAGAAAAACTGTGAAAGAAAAGTGCTGTTGCAGTCACCATGGACTTACATCAAAGCTCAATTTTTATTTTCTGTGGACTTCTGCAGGCTTTGGGTCAGACATTGTGTTCCTAGTTCAGAGCAGCTCTTAGACATGTGCTTCAAAGATTTGTAGGATCTAGGCCTGTTTAGTATCAATTTTGAACATACAAAAATCTAAAAAAGAAGGTAGATTATATGAACTTTTTAAAAAAGCACCTCCTATTTATCTGTCTAGTAACCTGCTATTTTCTGTGTGCATATGCATGGTGTAAAAGATGACCATGTTGTTACATGAGAAATTTGTTTAAGAGAGGATCTGTCAAGAGACTTTGTCATTGCTGCTCTTAACAGAAACACACGAGAGTCCTGCTGTTTTCCTTCAGCTCGCCTCGTATCATTTCATAGTTAACCGGGGTTGAGAACAAGGGCAAGGACACAGAGGCAACGGTGACACTGTCACTGGATTCTCCTGGCAGGTACTCTGTACCCCAAAGGCAAAAGGATTGCTGGCTTTTGATTAATACAAACCAGATCGTTCACCCTGATAGTGAGAACCAATGCAGTAAGAACTCAAGTGCTTTGGGGCAAAAGAGACAGTGATGACCTAATCTGAGAACCTACTGCACAGAAAAGTCGTGGTTGCCATTTTTTGCTCTGTTTTGCTTTGTTTTTAATGGACAGACTTTCACTCTTTGCTTATTTACTTTCTGATATTTCGAAGCCTAGATGGCTTCTTTCCCTGTTAGAAACATATATATATAAAACAGGAATGCCAAACCTATGTGCAAATGTGGAGATCTTCCCTTTCTTAGGCCCCTGTTTTGGACTGAGGAGAAGCAGGAGCAGCCACTGTCTGCTTCAACCATATGGTCGGCCAGGAGAGCAGGGTTTAACTGCACATTAACCTTGCAGTTAGACAGTGCTTTATATGCAGGAAAAGTCTCTCTTGGATCATTCAGCAAACTACTTAATTATAGCTCAAGGTTAGCAACCAGAATGATGCCCCTTACAACGTTGTACTTTTCTAGTAATGACGCAAAAAAACAGGTCACAGTTCTGGCTGTGTTTGCTCCTTCCGTGCCTGTTCTCTTAGCTCTAGTAGATGATTTCAAGTGAGATTTTAAACAGGAGGGTCTGAGTTACAAATACGTCACATTTTTCAAATAATGAGTGAAAACAGTTATATGGGCTCTGTACTGAGGGGTTTGTTTTTTTTCAAACAGCATGGTCAACAAAAAGCACAATGTCAGCTCTAGAAAATGCTGCTGCTTAATGCTCAAACAATGATGTCCTATGTTTTGTCATCTGGCTTCTGATCCATTCTAGGTACTCCATCCTTATGCAGTCAGTCTTGCTATTCAACTACAAGGCTCTTTTGTTGTTGTTGTTGTTTTATCTGTTGTTTTTTAATTTCCATTGTCCTTTGATAGTTCAGCAAAAGGTACCACGGATCATCTGTAAAACCATAGGATCTATGTTGTTGCCAACTTACTTATGTATTTGGATGATAGTGTCTTATCCACATAATCTGACCTTTATAAATACTACGGTATTCTCCTCTCTTGATACAAAAAAAAAATAACAATACAGTGCACCAGTGTACCTTTTAAGAAATATCATGTATTTCCTAGTGAAGCAATTACCTTTCTACTGTGGCTACAGACACGTAGGCATTTACTAAGATGCTCAGATCTTATTCTGTCATTATACTAACCCCTGATACCAGCCTTCCAATATATTTGGAGCCAGTGTTCAACTATAAAATCATATTTCAGAATAATATCTGCACTCTGACATGAAAACAAATTCTTAAAAGAATGGTAATCTCTGTGTATTGCAAGTTTGAGTCACTTAGCAAAAGGGATTGAATCAGTTTTAGAGGAGCACACCAAAAAACTATTGTGAGAGTTAGTGTTATTGATGAATCAAGTTTATATGAAGACCTTTTATATATTTTTTCAGTTGTCTGTGGATCCTGGTTTGATCATTTCCTAAGTTGGGAAGAGCATAAAAATGAAAGTAATATCCTTTTTTTGTTCTATGAAGACATGAAGAAGGTAAATATGCTCTTTGTTTTTATTTCAAAAAAACATTACTTGTAAATCATGATAATTACAATTTAAAAGAGCAAATTATAATGAAAAAGAACAAAGATAAATGTGGATGCATGCCTATGGACATATTTTATATTTGCATAGAACTTTCTGTGTGAAACCCAACTTCAGTGGAATAATTCTAATTGCATGTGCTACATGAGTAGCAAATTTCTTGAGTGTTGCATTTTATATATGCAGAAATGGGACAAATAATAAATGATTTTCCCCAAGTTACAGGAAGAGTTTGTAAATTCCCGGTCATGGTCCTAGACGGAAAAAAACAAAAAGGCATGGGATGTCATTACACAGGCATGTCTGATATTTCAGGTGAAACTTCCGAAATGTGACACAGACACAATATATCTATGCTCAAGGGAACATGTGCTCCCAATAAAGAAGAAAATCAGAACCTTGGGTAGGTGGGAGAGACATAGTTTTGGCAAAAGGAAATTATTATGTGGAAACTACCTTGTTATCTTTAAAACAAAATCACATATTGAACAAATTTCAGTTTCCAGAGAATTAATTTTTGAGTAAATGAATTTTTGGGCAAATATTTTCCAATGTTTTGATTGAAATAGTTTTGTTAATTTTTGTCAAAACTTTCCATTATGAGGAATACAAACTAGCCTGTTTGGTTCCCAAGTGAATTGGGAGGCTGTTTAGATATAAGTCCCAATTCTAGTGGGACAGATCAATGAGTCATTTATTTTTGCTTCAAAGCAAATAAATTTGTGAGATAAACTTCATATATGAGAAAATGAAAATTCTTTCCATATCCTCAGAACAGTAAAAACTTCGTTTTTCTTGTACCTCAGGATCTCCCTAAGATTGTAAAGGACATTACTGTATTCCTGGATATAAACATCAGTGATCATGAAATCCATGATATTTGCAAGAAGTCGTCATTTTCGGAGATGAAAACAAACACAGAAAAAGAAAATAGTAATCCCAATCATACTGTTTGTGCACTTACATCCAACAGGAGGCTCGTTTTCCGGAAAGGTAAGTGGGCTTAACACCACAAAAAACGGTGAGGCAATCCCTCTCGAGCCATGGGCTGAAGTCCTTCCCCGACTACAGTGAGATTTTGGATCAGCCCCAGGAAGTGCCGACAAGATTCTTCAGATGAAGTCGTCTTGAAAATCACTTTCTTTCTAAGTTCTCTGGTTTCAAGCTTATGTTTGTAGTAGATAAAAAGAGAGGAGCCACAAGAGTTTAATATTGCTCTGTATGAGCTTTTGTGCTGAGAGAAGAGATTCACAGAGCATTTCTCTTCATTTTTTTTTTTTTTTTTTTTTTTTTAATCTGAGGTTTACCAGTATTTTAAAAGCAACAGCGTGTTCCCTCCTGTATCACCTGCAAAGGTTGCTTAGTTTACTGGAATGGGAAAGAGCTAGACACATTCCTTCTGCTATTAGTGTTTACCTCTGTACTACCTGCTATCTACTGAAATGTTCCTCAGAGAAGAACATGCTGACAACAAAAAAGCATGAAAGAATGAATTAGCTGCTCAGGTGATGGCGTAATAGTAGGCATCTTTAAGACCTGGGCCAAACTCGAGCCACAGTCTGAATAGTCTTCATGGGTGATGATCCAGCTCCTTCAACCAGGGTCCCACCATACCTATGAAACATTACTCGTGATCATGTTCTAACAAAGAGATTCTGGCTAATAAAAAAAGCATAATTTGTGCCAACTGTGGCATGAGCAAAAATGGATTACTGCTAAAAGCACAGTTAAAATCATTTTTTACACAGAATCATATCGTTCTTTTTCTGTTCCGGCTCTCTCAGGTACAGTTGGTGACTGGAAGAATCATTTCACTCCAAAGCAGAACTTGAAATTTGAGGAAATATTTAATGAGAAAATGAAACTGAGCAATATGGCAAAAGATCTCATCTATGAATTCTGACTTCATGTGAAGAACTGCATCCAGATCAACAGAGAGATCTGGTGGGAGATTCTGGATGGGGATTAGTAGACTGTAAAAGGAAAAAGAAAGCATGCTTTTGGAACAGATACCACAAAGTTGGAAGCAGCACTGAGAAACCTCATTTGTTTATCTATTTTTTTTTTGTGTACAAATTTACTTCAGACTATCAACCAACCTTTCACATAGTCAAAAAATAAAAATGTGAAGAAGAGGAATTGCGAACTGGAGATCTGAGGACAGGAACATTCTGAGACAATCCCAGAAATGAACTCGGTTATCAGAGAACAGATGTACATGGTGTCAGGCTCATTTTTCTACTGCTAAACCTCTCCCTCCTGCCTTTTTCTTTCTTTCCTTTTTTTCTCTATAGCATATGGCAACAACCAATAAAATTGTGAGTATTTAAGTAGTCTAAAAACACATCAGAACAAAGTGACCAAAGATTTAACCCCTAGATGCAATGCCTTCCTGATCTGGTGTGATTTGGAAAGTGTCTATCTTATCACATATTGTTACTGAGACTGAAATTGAAAACTGCTTCTGCACATTTGTATATCTGCAGTAAACTTTGTTTATAAAAGGGCTTTTTAAAAAATTATATTTTATAAAAAATAGTTCTCTATCATAACTTATTTCTGCATTAAGTACTGTGTAATGCTTATGTCTTAAAGCAATTGATATAAATCCATGCACATTTCTGGACCGTACGTTAGGAATCTAGAAACAAATATATTTTTTCTTTCCAATGAGTTTCTTCCTGCAAAATGCCCGTTTCCAGTGCTTTTATGAGAACTTTTTTACTTTCCATTTCTTGTGCAACAGCATTCAACAGTTTTACTGTGGTAAGCAAGCCAGAGCTCAGAGATAGCTTAATCTAAATGTGACATATTTACCATGTCCGGATAGGATAGGTTTTTCAAGAATCAGCTGCCAGTGTTCACATCCTAGGGACTGCTCCAGGAACTCAGTGAAGACTTTTCTTATGATTTATTCTGTGATGTCGCTTCTGTCTTTGGTTTCAATTCGCCTTGCAGGCTGGCCGTATTGACTCTTATCTCCAAACTGCCTTCTCCTCCTGCCCAGCATCAACAGGCAGGAAAAAAGTCAGCAAAAGCAGGAAACTCATGCCGGCAAACTCTGCTCTGGCTTTGTGTGCTCTGCAAAAAAGCCCCGTAAGCACACCCTCTGCATGAGCTCTCTGAAAGGTTTTTACATGGCCTTATTTATAGCGAACATAGATGTCCTACTCTCTCATCAGCCTCTTCATTTCATACCTTGCTTGTGCAAGAAGGTGTCAACATCTACGGATTTGGCATCTGCACAGGTGATACAGGAGAGTTCAATGAGAGAAAGGCCTGTTCAGCAGCAGTCCCTTGCCAGCTGGACACATTTCAAGGGAGAAGCTGCCCTGAGCAAATGTCTCATTGGGAATGTGATGCATGGCTCTTCCGGCACAAAAATCTCTCGTTCTCTTTAAAATGCTGTGAACCATCCTTGCCTTGGATGCATCTTTAAGAGATATCCTTCTCCTGCTACTAAGAGGTAGCAAGAGATCAGCAAATGAAAATATTTGAGCATCTTATTGCACTATTTTTTGCAGCCCTTTGAGGATAGAAGAAAGCAAAGTGCCCTTGTGCAAATAAGCAGTTGCAAAGGATTCCTTTAACCCAAGTTAGGTAGTGATATTTAAAGTTCAAATGAAAGGCCCAACAAGAAGCCTTTTAAGAAAACAGGAATGATGTTAAGTCACTGTCAAAGGCACACAGGATAAGGTTTTTACTCCCCCACAACTGAATTCAAGATATGCTTGAAAGGGAAAAACAAGCAAACCCAAACACAATCTCAAACAAATAATGGAAGGGAAAACAACAAAACAGAAAAGCAAGACTAACAAAACAAAGAGGCAGAGGAACACATATTTGTACCGCTTTAGAAAACTTTGTAAGTACGCTCATGCTAGGATGTGGTGTATGAAGTTCTGGGGCTATGCCATTTTGAACAACCAGGACAAGGGGGTTAAATGTAGCCCTGAATCGGCTGAAAAGGTAGGACTGGAATATAAAGTAATGAGTATTTTGCAAGCTGGCTGAACTCCAGCATTGCAGAGTTAATTGAACTCTCAGAATAAAGTTCCTTTTAGTAACAGTTTGTGTTTGTTTATGGCATGTTACATATCCGAGTACTTTTCTTAAACAGTTAAAACTTTTGCAGAGAGAGAAAATTCAGCCATGCAAAATATAAAAATATTTGTCCAAAATGTACAGTGCAATCTTTATTAGATACAAATGGTTGCAAATTGCTTCCCTGCGGCAGTATGATGTGCCACCTTCCTGAGTACAGGCTCTTCCCCAGATCGTTTGAATCAGGGAGAACAACATTAGACATTTATGCCACAGGTCCTGGGGTGCGCGGGCTCGAGCACCTCTTGCGGACAGTTTTCTGGTTTATGCTGATCTGGTCTTTGTGCCAAACGAGAAGGAGAAAAAAAAGCGTTTGAATGGCTGAAACACTTGGAAGGGGAACATGAGAATTCTTGATCTTGCTTCAAGGACTTTTTCCTCACAACGTGGCACAATTATTTGCTAAAGCAGCTCTCAGAAGTGAAGCATCAGAAGTGCTCAGGTAAGCATCCCAACAGCCTGACTTCAGTCACATTAGCTCTGATGCAATGAGTTTGATGCCTGGAGCAGTCTCTTGGAGGAAAACAGTGGCTGGGGGAAAGATCTCTAGGAATACTACAGGAATGGCCCGTAAAAGAAGCAAGTGAGGCTGGAGAAGATGAGGGTGGAGAGGGAAGTGGAAGGAATCTGAGTCGTTTTTGGTAAACTTTGAAACCAGAAGGCACAGGGAGCTACAAAAAACTTAGGGCAGGAGATCAAAGTACGGGTTTGTGCACTGGATTGATGCAGAGCAGAGATGCCCAGGGGATCGAGACAGGGCTATGCTTGTTATCGTCTGTCACCCGGTAAATGTGCATGACCACAGCACTTGCCTAAAGAGCAGCCAGCGACAGAAATGACAGTGACACATCACAGACCGAAAGTCAAGGCTGTTCCTACTCTGGAGACTCCGCGGGGATGGGAAGGGCAACAGGAGGAACCAGCCTGCCTGGAGGGCTGGGTCTGTGAGTGAACACGGCCCCTGAAAGGAAATATTTACAAGTGGGCTGGTAGGTGCTCAGCTGCTCTCTCACCAGTTTTAGCCTCCCAGGAGGCCACGATCTGCTTCCTTTGAAGGAGCCAGCAGCCTCCTCTATGAGGAGTTTGCCTTAACCCTCCTATTAACTCGGAGAGGAGAAAGCCCTCCCTTTTTCCTGGGTCTACTTACACTCGCGTCCATCATTGTGTACAACCTGTAACAGCAGCAAGCGGCGGACACACGGGGACTCAAGGTGGCTCCGGGCGATCTGCCGTGGCCCTTGCCGGCCTCCCCGGAAAGACTCTTCCCGCAGGCCGCGCGTAGAGGAGCGGCGGCACCTCGCGGCCCAGGGAGAGAGAGCAGGAACGGCGGAAATCTGCTCGAGAAAGCGCGGCGAGAGGAGCACACGAGTCAGAAATCACATCGCCGTGGCTCCCTCCGGCTTCTCCTTCTGGTCCCCTAGGCCGATGCTCATCTGAGAAACGGCAGCCTTGGGAAGGGACTCCAGGCCCTGGGCACAAGGGACATTTATGCTCTGGCACGGGCTCCCGAGGCATCGAGCAAGCTCTGTATCAATACGGCGGCAAGTAGCACGGCTTCTCGAAGGAACGCCAGCGCTTCTCGAAGGAACGCATCTGTCAGCTCTGGTGCTCTAACTGCAAAGCTCCATACACACTTTGGTACACGCTTTCACAGGAGCTTGTGGGGGACAAAAGTAGAAACAGGCGCTAAAAAGATCACAGATTTGAGGGGAACGGGTCTCCCTCTGGGTATCTACTGCCCATCCGGATACAGAGCCTGCTTAANTTGTGGGGGCCAAAAGCAGAAACAGGCTCTAAAAAGATCAGACCCAGATTTGAGGGGAACGGGTCTCCCTCTGGGTATCTACTGCCCATCCGGATACAGAGCCTGCTTAAGAAATCCCCTTCATTTCCGACTGCCCAAATCCACAAGGAGCACCTGGGAAAGCATTAACCTGGAGGTTAATGGAACCATGGAGATTCTCACACAGCGTATGTTAGAATACTTGCCCATTTTAGTGCTTAGGAGTAATAAAGGTCTGCAAGGCCCTGCACTAAAACAAAGGATAACTGGGGCTTGTTCTCTCTGTCACTTGTGATCTTGGTGGGCTGAGGGATTTAATCCTCAAAGGGCCCTAATCCTCAAAGGGACTTCTTCCAGTAGCCAGGTGGGAATCACTGTGCTGCAGCTAGCTGTCTAGTCACTTCAGAGGGATGAGGAATTAGTCCATCCGTAGCATTGCCTGCTGGCTAAATTAAGGATTTACCTACATAACAACCAAAATGCAGGCAGAGCAGGCCTTCCTTGCCAGGTGAACGAAGCACAGTAGAAAACCAGCTCATGCACCCCTGCGCTATCCAGTCTCAGACGCCAGTGACAGCAGTCCTGCTGCAGCCCAGACCGAGCTCCCTTGCTTCTTGGCCAGGGCATCAGCAAGATGTGCCATAGAGACAGCCAGGCACAGACCCAGGTAGCTTGTTCTCTACGCAGCCATGCACTGCCAGCATTTTTACCCTGAACCCCACTGAAATCCTTCGTTTTTCACTATAAATCACGCATGCTTTCAGTAAACAAACACAGGAAAGCTGGGAAGCTTTGCTTTTATCAACCACAAGGTGCTCAGTGACAAGGTGATAAAAAGCTGTCAGTGTATCACGCGCATGTGGGCAAGGAGTTAAAAGCAACAAGGCTTGCAGAAAACCCGCAAGTTTATTTTATAGCGAGAGTGCATAATGCCACAAATCTGTTGATATGTTGACCTGGCATGTCAGGACTTGAGCTTGTTTGCGAGGCATCAGAACTACTACTAAAAAAATCCCTTCATAACCCAGTTTGGTGAAATCAAAGCTGCAACTCCCTTAACAAACAGGAATATGCACAGAAGTGGATTAAAAAGCAGATCATGAACACTTGAATGTGGCTGTACCCACCTACACCAGGTTACCCTATCCCATTCCCAGGCAACTCATCCTTCCAAGTTGAGGCTGTGTGTGAAATAGATATAATGAGGAGAAAGAGGCATAATAGTAAAAGTAGCTAAATTCCTAAACAGACATTACAGCCAATCAACAGTTACTGTACAGGTACAGCTTTCATCTCCCTGGGGATATAACTCATGACTAATTCCACACCTAGTAAACCTAAGAGTGACCTTCAGCCATTCTTCTTCCAAAGGATTCTTACCTAGCTTTTCCTCATATAGAAGCTGATTCCGTCCTTTGATCTGCTTTATCCTTCCAAGAACCTTCTGAGCCCTACTTTTCTTTTTTTTTTTTTTTTGGTATGTAATGACAAAAAACACATAATAATGTGGAATGGAATAATGGCTGTTTTCCTGTTTAGTGTATATTTTTTCCTAATAATTTCTAAAACTCAGTCTGCTTTTCGCTGCTACTACATATCTGACGGATATCTTTATAGATTACCTCTGTCAGTAAAATTTAAATCCATCAATAAAAATAATAGCTTTTATATGTGACATTATCATAGATTTACTATTATGTACCTCTCAACATTGCTAGTGGAAGTAGTCTTGATGCTACAGAGATGGGCAGGACAGCTGAAAAACCAAATAATGTATTTCTCTGTCCTTCAAAATCTCTAGCAATGTAAAGCTTTGTTAAACCAGAACCATATCCTTAAAATATATCTAGAATCAGAAATAAGGAAAAAGAAATCTGTACCAGTGCAAGGAAGATAAGATAAACAACTCGCAAAGAATCTTTCAGACAAATTAGTGAGGGGTAATTATTTTCTAGCTAATTGATGCAACAGGTTCATACATAATAAATAGAGCGGTTTTGCTCCACTTGACATACCTCATTACTGCTCTGATAACACTGTCGATAAAGCTGCTTAAGTGTGCTGCATGCACTGCATTGTAACTAGACTCACTTGAAACAGAAAAGGATGTCTTAGAAGAGTATTGATTGAAAATATAATTAAAAATCCTCCTTTCCCATACAGGCACTGGAAAGACTAGTTAACTAACGTGTTTTCAGGGCTTAAAAGTATTAAGAACTTGAAATCACCACGTTATTACAAAATCTCTCCAAATTCAAACGGCCTTGGAGTTGTATATGATTCATATCCATTTCAACGAACTAAGGTCAGAATGTGTTGCATCACCCTATAGGAAACAGCACAGAACTTGAGGGAAACGTGTAGTGAACAGGACAAAAATCAGGTCAAAATAAATAAATTAGCCTTCCAGTGAAGGGCTCCTTTTGGATAGGTTGGCAAATGTAAGAGTTATGTGTCACTGTCCATCTCACTCCCTGCTCCTCACCTCTCCTGGCAAAGAGCCATGCAATAGCTAAAACTAGTAGGTATTGAGGCCTAACCAAAAAAATAACAGAACAACAACAAAAAATCAGAATTTTGTTAAGGAACGTCTTGTCAAATAATCCTCAGCAGGTCCTGCTCAATTTACAAGATTATCCTCCTATAGAAATACTGGGCTGGCCTTGACAGCTCAGAAAACTAAGAGGATGCCGAATCTTATCTCTCACAAGCACAGACATAAATCACACAGCACCGCAGAGCGGCTGTTTGCAAACATGAAAGACGTGCAAGTGCAGGAGAAGGTGCTTAGCAGGGCATGGCCACATACACACACGTGGTGAAGAGCTGCCCCCAAGAGCAGATCACAGCAAAGCTCTTGGGAACTGATCAACCATTGTCTACGTGATAAATTTGGGCAAGAAGCTTCCCTGTCTTCATTGTGTATATTCTCTTCATAAGGGACATAACCTTGGAAGGGTGTAATTCATATTGCACAAATTCATTATAATGTACCCCATAATCATTTTATACTAAAAGGACTATAGAAACCTATTTATTTCAAATTCCAGTTACTTTATCAGCTATATCTCCTTTAATATATACACACACCTGAATATAAATTAGTTTCTCAGCTTTTCCTGTTTAACCAAATTGTGAGTTGTTTCATGACTTTTTTTTCTGCAACGATTTCATATTAGGTTGGCTACTAAAATGTTTTACATAAGCACTAGAATGAAAATGATATTTGAAGTACAAGCCTGAGCACACCACATACCCTTAATGAAAGATGAGCACGGTGCAGGGTATGTATGGGAACAGTCATTAGTAAAAACAATTATATATGCGAGGGCAGCCCAGATCCCGGAATTTTCCTTTTATGGAATATAGTCATACTCACTGTCTCTGCCCCTTTGTGACACCTAATTCCTCCATAGGATGGAATATTTTCTGGAAAGTCAAGAGAAGGGAATGAGAAATGTCCCATTCTACTCTAATCTGGTTAGGCTTTCTCTTGCAGCGTGGGCAATGCAAGTTTGAATCCTTCAGGCAATGGACCTTGCGTTTCCCATGTTCCATGCTGATATTGGGAATATGAGCTTGCTAAGTATTTGCCAGATCAGAGCCTAAATTAGAACAGTCAAACAGGGTTTACTTTGTAAGTTACCTCTAGTGACCTTTCATTCTTCTTTTCTTGCTTCCACATACTTCTTGTACATCCAGTGTAAGATGTTTATACCGAGTTTTTCTAAACAAGAATTTGTCATAATGAAAATACTTATGGGCCAACTACCTTTTATTCTGCCCAACACAAACATTCATACAAAAGTGTTTCTACATTTAGTTTTTGAGACATGTAGATGTTTTGGGCAGGGACATACTGTATACACACTGTGTACTGTAAAGTTACCAAAACATTAAAAGAATTCATGGTTCAGAGAGAAATCTCCAAATAAACAGTATTGCCAACTCATATTTCTCCTATAATATTTGTACTTATTCATTTATTTTACTTCTCTACTATAAAAGGAATGAGTATCAAGTTGAGCACCATGGCCTTGTTTAAGGCTATCTATTCACAAGAAATTGCTTTTCAAAATCAGGTCAAAAACATAATTGGCCATGATGAAGTAAAATAAAAACGTGGCCATTTTTAAATGACGTATTAACAGTGATTTGTTAATCCAATCTGAACTCTAGCACAGGTAGATAAATCATTTTCTCGTACAGACTAATGCGATAAAGCTGCTTAAGTGTTGTCCAAAATCTCTCTCCCATTAACAAAGTCCACAGACTTATCCAATGCAGAATCCTACAACCTCATGAAAAGGAAATATTTAAAGATAACCTGGAGTCGATTACTGCAGCAAACTACTTACCTGTTAACAGAAGCTGATAGGTGATAAAAGAATTTCACTTATAAACTTTGCATAGCAATGGAAAGTAAACATAAAGTTAATTATTAGAGAGAAGCACATGAGCAGATATCGTATTGGGAGTGTATATTTAGCAGAAAAATATAAAATGATAAACTATTATTACTCATCTCAGTAGTAACTGTCTGTGTGCAACTAGTATTTATTTTTTATCATAACCCAAGCCCCAGGTTGATAAACACTAGGACTGAAAACAGATCCTTGTTTTTAGTGTTGATTATACAAATATTTATATATCATTGAGTTAATTACATCAAAACAGGATAAAAAATGACATAAATACACACACCAGTTTTAAATTAACATGCTAAAAATAGCCTGAATATATGCTTTACATAGCCCCACAAACCTCAATATGATTTTTGTTTTTTACAATGACTTTTTCACATAATAAATATCTTTTCTATTGTTATTATCATAACAAAGACTTCATAGAAAGAAATAGTTTCTGCAATGGGTAGATCTCACAGTTAATGGGAGATTTAGCTTCAAATTCAGCAAAGTATTTGGGTATGTTAAGTTATACTGAATTTCATTTAAGTGCTTAAAGATATTCAAAATTAAGAGGCAAAATTCCAAGTACAATTTAATTATTCAGAAGCTGAAAACTGAGCACGTGCTTAAATGCTCTTTTTTGCTAATATTAACTGGCTTTATAGTATTTGAATTCTCCTTTAAAATAGGAAAAGATTTTATTGGTATTTTATACCAGACTTTTCTAGCAAATCTTAAGTCTTATGCTTATTGGAGATGCACCGCATGAAAAGCAAGCCACTGGTGCAATGTCACGTTGACATTCAATAGAGGAAATTAGGTAAAAGGATCACTATCAACAGAATAAAATTGCCCAAAATCTGCAACATAAGTCCTCAAATCACAAAAAGAAATCATTTCTGAAAATATTTGATATGAAGTAATTCCTGCAGAACAAGTATAATAATTATGGACGCTACCTTTTGTAGCGCTCCTTCCATTGCACTTACATGGCTTTTAAAATGATCATGAATATAAATGTTCTCAGTGTTTAATCAAAGTGGAACCTTAAACTGGAGGGAAACATCCTTTTAACTCTACTTGCTAAATTTGAAAGGAAAGCTTTCCTTTGGGATACAGACATATTCAAAGAGGAAGGAGAAAGGCAAGAAAATAATTGACTTATTTCTTTTTCATTTGCTCCTTATTTCCTATCCTGCTGTTTTCACTTCCCTTAGTTTCTTCTCCTACTGAAGTCACTTCTTCCATCTGCTTTCTAGCAGAGTTCACTTTCTCCAACAACAGGAATATGTGTTCTGCAAACTCCCGGATGGCTCCACAGCCACCGTTGCTTTTACAAATGTAACCTGCAGCCTTCTGAGCAACTGTACAAGCATCAGCAGGGACGCCACTCAGGCCTGCATTTTTTAGGCACTCCACATCAGACTCTTCGTTACCTGTTGAGAAAGGTGACACACATACAAATATCACATTGGGGATAAACTTTGCAAAACCCATTTTTTTTGTTATACGCATTAATCTATTTTTAAAAATTGTATTCTTGCAGTAACTTTCATCTGAGAAGCTCAACAGTACTTTGTACATGTGAGTCAGTTCTTAAAAAAACCTCCATGATATACGGCAATACTTATCACACTTTACACAAACAATAAGCAAAAGAATAGCACTTTTAGGACTGGTAAAACTGTTTAAGCAACTGACTAAGTATTTGCACAACTACCTACTTAACCTGCTATGGAAATGTAGTTTTGCACAGGGCTACATAGCTTTAATACTTTAGCTTCCATTACATAACATAAATTATGTAATATTCACTTGGAACTAATTGAAATAATTTCAAACTTGCAAACTTCAGCTTGTATGTGTGTGCTTAATATTAAAGGCTTATTATGATTTTCTAAGTCTTGTTATAAAAACAGCTAAGACGTACCAAATTAGGTCTTCATTCATTAATGTTTTTAATATTTATTTTGCATCTCAACAGAACTTAAAATGTGTATTCACTTTTGGTGATCTTATGCTGCAATTTGCACTTAAATTCCATTAAGTCTAGTTATCAACAAAGGACAAAGTACTTTGAAGTCGAACAGTGTCATGAAGCTCACTATTTCTATATGAAATTTTAGTACAAAAAGAAAAGAAACTGACCTAAGTAAGCCACTTCTTTCCAGCTCAAAGCAATATCTTTTCGCCAGTCCTCTAGGATTTGTAATTTATTTGTTGCATTAACTTTTGCTATACATCCCAGCTGCATGGCAGACAGTGTTTTTGAACAATCTCTTTCAGAGATAAGTCGAACCTATTAAAGACAAGTTAAGATAAATTCTACACACAAAGAATCAAGACACGGATTGATTTATGAAGGAAAAGGAGAAATTCTGTTCATAGAAACTCTTTTTGATATCTGAAATGTTGCACGACAGATTTCTTCATTCAAAACTCATAGCAAAAGTGATTAGGATTTCAAAAAAAGGCAAAAAAGCACATTACAGTCTTTCATTACAACTTGTTAAGACGGAGTGCATCATCAGTGTGTAGGTTTCCTTCAAGATCACAGAAACAGTGTTTTCTTTTTTAATTAAATGTACTAAATTAAATATCAGATATCAGTATTGTTTTTTACAATAGGACTTTTAAGCATTAACAGAACATTAAGCAAACTGATGTGGCACATTCACTTCAAGAATTTCATTCCAATTCTGAAATTTAAGAACAATATACCAGATAGGAAATAAAGGTAATTGCAGCAGGATAATTAATCTCCAGACCCATCCTCCTCCAAGTTTTATGCCCTAGTTACGGACAAATGTATCTTCCCTAACTCCTGCTAACTGATAATGAATATTTGGCATATCTGATTTTAAACAACAGGACTCGTGCACAAAGCAAACAGTACATCAGCAACATGCACTAGAAATACAGCAAGTGGAGCACAAAGCCCAGGACATTTCTAATGAAAGATTGCAAGACACAGTAGCAATAGAAATGGCTGCAAGGTTCCTCTCCTTTGCCTCCTAGAAAACAGCTGCAAGTTTTGAAAACCCATCAACTCCTTTCTATCACCCCAAGGCAGCATCAGCTACTCCTCTTTTTCAAGAATGTCTTGCCTAACCTGTTTTAAAGAACTCCTACCATTGAGACTGCAAAATGTTATCTAAACAGTCTTCTCAGGGCTTGGCTAAATTTACTTTGNCAAAGCCCAAGACATTTCTAATGAAAGATTGTAAGACACAGTAGCAATAAAAATGGCTGCAACGTTCCTCTCCTTTGCCTCCTAGAAAATAGAGCTGCAAGTTTTGAAAACCCATCAACTCCTTTCTATCACCCCAAGGCAGCATCAGCTACTCCTCTTTTTCAAGAATGTCTTGCCTAACCTGTTTTAAAGAACTCCTACCATTGAGACTGCAAAATGTTATCTAAACAGTCTTCTCAGGGCTTGGCTAAATTTACTTTGTCCATACCTATCTCCACCTGCAGTATGATTTAAATAAAGCTCTCTGAAGATAGCCTGTATCAGTCAGTTCTTACCCCGCAAAAATTCTTCTGACTATATCAAAAGCAGCAGCATTTACCGAAAACAGCAGGGAGGCTAATTTAACCTACAAGTAACCAGATCCTCAGTTTACCAGAATTCAGTACTAATAATTCAGGAAACCAGCCATATTATAACCTGTGTTGTCCTAGTCTGCCTTAAATTCTTGAAGTTTCAGAGAGTATAAATTGTAGTTAATGAAGTAATATAGACAAAAGCAATTGGTGTTTGATTTTCCCACTTTGCCACCATCACAGGTTACCTTGGATTAACTGCAAAAACATGTTCATAGTTTGTGTGGCATGCATATGTCACAGTAAAGAAAAACACTATAATGAATGTGTATCTAACCACACAATATGACTGAGGCTAGCAAAACACAAATTTCTTTTCCCAGTTTTTCCAGGACAGGAAGAGGAAAAAAAAAAATACCATGCCCATAATGATTGAGAGCAAGAATTTTATCAAAAAGCATAATTTTCTTTAGACAATCTGGAAACATTTGTCCCAACCCTGTACCAATGTATCATACACCCTGCTCTAAAGCACTCTGAAGGAATTTCAAATACTGTAGGTTTTAGAAACTTCTAATTTTCAGTGACATCGGAAATAAAGCTCGAACATTTCAGAATGATGCTTACCTGGATTCCTCTTTTCTTTAAGAGCTCAATCCCAACCATATCTCTATAATCATAAGAGACCATTTCCTTCTGATCTTCTGTCACATAAATGCGACCATTTGTCAGGCATCCATCAATACTGCAAACCAAGAGCTTCACCTCTTTTAATGGCTCTTTACCAAAATATCCAAAGCTAGACAAAGAAGTTATCTTTTCAGGATGGAAGCTTTTGCACAGTCAAAAAATAAAAAAGTTCTTTTGTGTGGAGATCACAGTTGTAACACCTTTGAAATCATTTTAAGAAAAGAAAATTCTTTTTAGAAAAGTCTTTTCTCATCTTCATTCATCAATTATACTCTCCCCCATCAAACACAAAAAGATCCAAGACAACTTTGGTTATGTTTTCTCTTTAAAAAAAAACAGGAAGAGACTTATTTCCTTAGCATAAAATATTATGTTCTACAGCACCAGTAACGTATAGCAGTAAACATGGTGCTGGCCATGGAAGTCCAAGACAGCACAGACAAAAAAGGCTACAGGTAATACTAACATATCTCTGGGATATAGTGGGACTTACAATCTCTCTTTGACCTAGGCTGAAACTTTAAAAATGAAATAGCAAAGGCAATTCATCAGATTTCAACAAAGGAAAAAAATGATAGATCTTGTACTTTAAGTTATAAACTCAAAACTAAATAAACATTATGAATTCATAGGATGATAATTTAAAACAGTGAGCGATATAGAAGTCACAAGAGAACAGAAAGTGTTTTTACCTCAGCACTCTTTGCTCTGCAATCGGCCAGTCAATGTCTATATCAATATCAACGCTGTGCTCTGCACGCATTTCATAGTAGGCCATTTTACCACCCTAAATGAAAAATAACATATTAACATTTTCCATTGGGTTAATACAACCACAAAACTGTACCAAGGAGCAAGCAATAAAGCATAGATACCCATTTATGTAGCATTTATAGTGGCTTAGATGCAACTGAACCACCAACAATGACTAAACATTTTGCCAGTTACACAGAATCCAGCATTTTAAGTAACTCTACAAGGGCAAAACAGTTAGTAAATATCTTCAGTTTACAACTACAGAAAGTGTGCTATAAGGATGTTAGGCCTTCTAGTCAACAGATCGTACTGATTTTACTAGGGTTTTTATATAATACAGTAAAATAGTAACACATTTTGCACTGACTCAGTACAAGTATGCATTTTTTGTTACCTACACAAAGACTTCATCTCAAATGGAAACATATTCATCAAATCCTAATTTAATTAAAACACAGCCAGCAAAAAAGAATCAGCAAAAAGGGAGAGAGAGGAAAAAAAGATCAAACATCAAAAATTTAGCACCTCAACCTTCATAAAATGTACAAACCAATGAAGCCCAGTGCTTTAAGTCCACACAGCACCTGCTGGCACTACATGAATCTACCTGAACTACAGAGAACTACAGAGTAACTAGTGAGTTATCTGCAAAGGACAGAAACAAGAGCCTTGTATTCTTGCCATACCTCATAAAGTATTTCCCGTAGAAACATGGAAATACCTGTGTTAAGACTATTGTGTAATCCTGATGACAAATCTTGGGAATAATCTGTAAGATGGAAAGCCTGTCTTACATGAGAAAAATTAAGGGGCTATGCGGGTGGGCAAATGAAAGCTGAAGTAAATACACTTGTTCTGTATTACCTCGCTGGTAATGCACTAAATCAAAAAAGGGGAAAAGGTTCTTTTTAAATTACAGTACAGAACGCGTACAAGACCAAAGGTTTAAACTGGCC
This sequence comes from Crypturellus undulatus, assembly GCA_013389825.1. NCBI lineage: Eukaryota > Metazoa > Chordata > Aves > Tinamiformes > Tinamidae > Crypturellus > Crypturellus undulatus. Next base: position 150,735 of record VWPW01018745.1, read on the forward strand.
ATGAATAAGTCAACTGATGTGAATCTCAATAGTGTATCATTTTTGGCTTATATCCAGATATACAAATATTATTTGTATGAATACGTTTCCTGTGGAGGAAGTTATTACCAGAACTGCCCTACAGAGAGTGGGCAATGTTCAATCACACTTAAGTTAACCATCTTGAGGTCAGGGTGCTGCTACTAGACACCACCAGAAGGAGAGAGACATTACTGAATTCAGAACCCTCTACGTCAGAATTATGAGAAGCATTATGCTAGAAAGCCATGAAGGACAGAAACACTAACCTGCAGGTAGCCTTTCTCAATCAAATGCCTCTTAGCAAAGTAAAATGAGCCATTTTCATACAGCTCTCCAGGCCAATCTTGTCTCCGGTACCGTTTTGCTGGGTTTAGGTTTTGGGGTTCTGTCATTTTGTTTTCTGTTATAGCAAAGAGAAACAATAAAATAAGTTTTCCAGAAATCCTTCTTTGGGGACTCTTCGTAACTTTTTTTTTTCAACAGAAAGCTATTTAAACAATTAAGGGAATAATTCAGACACTTCTTTCATTGCTGCTTCAACTTAGCTTTATAAAGAATCACTGGACTGTGTGTTCTTTGTTATAACTGGTAATAACAAACTGGAGGACTGCCTTACGTATCTAGCAGAGGAAAAACAATGTTTTTCACTCCAATTTGAAAAGAAAAATTCTTGAGAGGCCCTCAGTTCCATAACTGGTTAATAAACTTTCTTCTAGAGTGTCGTTGCCTGTGTGAATGAAATATCAGACTTTCCATGTTTAATCTATCTTCTAGTACACTATAGGAAGGGTTAAACTTAAAGTGAGAGTAAGCACAATCAGCTACCTACATCTAAAAACAAAGATGCCCTAAATCAACTCTGAAAGCTGAGGGAACCAACCTGAAATCTGTTAGATAAAAAGACATTATGACAAGTTTTGCTGATGAAAGCACGTTGTCACTTTCTACCTAAAAGTAGCCATATTAGCCATTCTCAACTGGTTTAATCAGTGTCCATAAATTAACAAAACGCAGACTTAGAAGAAGTAGCTGTTATAGTGAATAAAGCAGAAACTGAGCCAAGGACCAGAGACACCTATGCTTAGGTCATTCAATTCATACACAAAATAGCAAAAATGCACAAGCTTGCATGATACAATGACCCACAAAAAAGACAGGGTGAATTCTCAAATACACCAAACATCCTAAGGCTTTCACATACATTTTACAATTAATAACTACATTACAGCCTTGTGTTCCAAGAAGTATGCAGCCCACCACAGAGACACTGTTCTCTTTCAGGGTGCACAAATATTAACTATCAAGGAGAAGGAACAATAAAAATACACATAGAAAGATACAAAATACTTGTAATATATTCTGTACTTTAATGCTGCCTGAAAAGAGTCCGACACTGCATTCTACTCTTGTAATTGCTTTTACCTGAAACACCACATTCCCGAATGGCAAGTTGCAACTCTTCTCATATATACTCCTCGTAACAGATTGATTCTTCACCTTCCACCACATTAAAAAACCTTAGATGTCACATTTTCTGTTTCAGGTAGGCCTTGAAGCTTTCTTTCATTTTAATACTTTAATAGTACAGGGAATTCACAGAAGCCAATACAGGATGTTAAATGTCTATTGAGATTTGATGCCACACAACTTCTTCAGGAAGCCACACGGTACCTCCAAATGAGATTTATTCTTTTGCAGATGTGCGTTCCAGCACCTCAAGATGTTAAATGGACTTAGTCCTGAATGCCTAAAATGCAATCCACAGAATCCTAACTTTCACCCATGAGTTTCATGTTCCTCTTATAGCTTACATGCAAATGGCATTACATTATTTCTCCTCTTTTCAGAAACAATTAGGATGTTCAAAGGGTCTATTCATTCTAATCAAAAATCTAACTTTTATTCCATTTCTGGTACCATGCTTCAATTATATTTCACATGATCTTCTATAGCACAGTGTGATATAAACTAGTAAAAAAGAAAAGGCATTTGAAGCATTTTATATTTCAAAATCAAAACATAATTCTTAATACCCGAGTAATACCAAAGAATGAGGTGGAGGTTATTGAAAGATAGGAACAAACATTTCTGCTTTAGCCACAGAAATCAAAAAAAAATAGATAGTGTGGGGAGGAGATCTTTGTACAAGTATGCAAGGTAGTTCTGCAACGACAATTAGGCACAATCTTTAATTACTAGTAAGCAGTTCAGTGTTTATTCATCTTGGCAAATGTAGCTAAGAAACATGCTTTGCAATGAGAAATAGTCACATTTCTTCATACGAGCCAATTAACACGAGCTCAGAATTCGTAACTCAAAGGCAGTTTGCAAACTGACATAAGCCCACAGACTAATTAACATGCTGAAATAAACCCTAAGCCTTCAGGCTATGAGGTTGCCATCCCACCTTCATTTAGACTTTACATCAGTCTTTCACTAGCCAGAGCAAAGAAAGAACAAAATACTTTACTAATTAAGACCTCAGGGTCATGTTAGTATACACCCGAATACCTGCCAAGCAGGAGTTAACACATACAGTCTGGGAAATTTTTGTTTTGAGCCTAGACATGTTAATAATGTTTACACTTTCTGCATCTCATCACTTCTACAAAACAATGAGCAACAACTATACATAAACTTGATATATAAACAATGATCATATAAAACCAGCACTACTTAAAGAAACTGCCAAGTGATCTCATTACTTGGACTGTGGTCTGTGCCTCTGATATCACTTCCTACTTCATCAGAGGTCTGTGCCTCTGATACCACTTCCTACTGTACCACAACATGAATGTGAAAATAAACCCTTTGAATAGAATTTTTACTGAGTATAATTGTAATGAGGAAAAAAACCCAAACATTACCTCCTTTTTTCACCTCGCTCCATCTAAACTGATGCCTTCTTACAACAGAGAAGACAGAATCAAAGCCCTCTTTCTGGATCAGATCTGCCACTTTTATAAGGTCACTGGGATGTAAACAGGGAGATGTTGCTTGAATATTTCCTACAATATCAACCTCTAAAGAAAAACAAACATTTATGAAACAGTGATTTTTTAAATATGCACAATTTCAGAGTGTGACATAAGCAAATTCCACGTAAAGAAGAGAACATTACTACCTTATATTGAGCATAGGCTTTACTTTCCTTTTTTTCCAAATAAAATAAACACAACCTCCTTCTAGTCTTTAATAAAATACACAAACTCAAAACATTTTTCTAATGAAATTGAACGAATAATGCTAACGTACCCTGATGGTGATTAAGAAACTCTCTGATAGTTTCTAGAGAAGTAGAGGAGTCTTGAGACACTTCACGGCTTCTGCGATGAACTTGAGCCCCAAACTGCTTTGCAACCTTCTCAATTTCATCGTGGTCTGTAGAAACCCATACACTGCAGGTAGAAAGTGACAGGGATGAATAAGCATATAAAGAACAACAACTTAGTTTGCTTTGAATCCTATTAAAATAAGACATAATGATTACAGAAGCAGGAGGTTGCTAACGCGACATTACTAATTTGCCTGTCACAGTCTGCTGAACTGAACAATGCCCTTTTTCATCCATGGACTAAAGCTGAGAAGAAAGAAAAAGGAACTAGTTATTAAATTGTCCCTGTTGATACAAGGCTGAACCACTTTTAGAAATGAAGAACAAATTTGCTAGATTACAAAATGTCAAGCCTGAGCTGCACTTCAATTTAATCCGGTATGGCACCTGATCTACCATGCACGTCGGTAGCTTGGGTAACACCGGAGTCAGAAATGTTACTATAAATACGCAAGCCCAGCGTGCTACAATTTGCTAGGCACAATGGATGTAAGGATGCATTCAAAAAAAAAGAGTCGCATAAGAGTTCAGAAACAACCCTGAGAACAGACAAAACTGCTATTCAGTTACAGGATTAGCTTTTTTTTCAATGATCAGGAAACATATTAGTTAGGCTCCATCCAAACTCCAAGCAAGAGCTGTTTAAGATACAACCACAGATAATTTGGTGGGTGTGGGGGGGGGGGCGGGGAAGTTTTCACAATGGCAAAGCAAGATCGTTTTTGTTTCAGTACAATTCACATTTAGGAAAGGAAAGCTGCCAAAACCGGCCCTTAAGGGATGACAAACACCTGCGTAACTGCTGCCATCAATCTCAGAAGCAGGACGGCCACGTCATGTCACACCCATGTAAACAAGCGCCAAAGCAAGAGGCAATTTCCTTATGCTTCGGGCTGGCTGGTTCAAACATACCCACCCGTTTGGCCAACAAGAGTTTGCCCAGGCAATGGGTACACGGACACGGTTCTAAAGGCATTTTTTGACTCCGACGGGTGGACCACTGCCTCTATAACAACAGAATGCGCCCCACTAGTGATTTATATGCACACATATAAACAAGCACGCGCATATATACGACCCCCAAGCGCACAAGCGCCTCCCCGGCCTTCAGGCCCCCCCGCCCCGCCATGGAGCCCCCCGCCCCGCCGCAACGCCCATGCGCACACGAGACGGGGGGGGGGGGGGGGGGGGNAAGACGCCGGCGTCGAGGGCGGCGCGCAGCACCCAGCCGATGAGCGGCACCCCGGCCAGCAGCTTGATGTTCTTCAGCGGGATCCCCTTGCTGCCGCCGCGGGCCAGCACCAGCGCGGCCAGGTGGCCCCGCGGCCGCGCGTCGCCCGACGGCAGCGCGCGGGAGCCCCCGGCCTCGGCCTCCATGTTGCCGCCACCGGCTCCTCGCCGCTACCCACGCCCCGGGGAGCGGCGCTGCCGGCCGCGCCGCGCGCCGGGCATGCTGGGAAGTGTAGTCCGTCGCGGGGCGGGAGGGGAGGGTCGCCGCGCATGCGCGGAGGGGGCGCGCGGCAGGGAGCCGTTGGGAACGGGAAGGGCCCGTTGGGAGAGGCGGGAGGTGTTGGCCGCTTTGGGGCATCTCGGTGCGGTTGTGGCTTGGAGAGGGGGCATGAGACAGGGTCACCGCATGCTTTCCTCAGATAGCGTTTTCCAAGGTGCCGCTGCTTGTGCACCTACGCACAGGTGTAGCGGCATCTCCTGCCTTAACATCTCCAAGGTGCCGCTCGACGGCACATGGGCCTCTTGTGGCATGTTGTTGGGCACGCGCGTTCGCATCGTGTCTAGGAAGCAGCATAAACCAGATGCTGTTTTCTTGCAGCTCCTTCAGTACAAATCCTCACATTTGATGGGTTTAGGCTGTGTCGTGTCTTTCTGCGTGATGAGTCCCGGCAGAGGGCAGAGTAATCACACACGAGGGGGAATTTTCTTGCTGTCATTGCTTCTATTTTCCATTTGCTGAAGGCATACGGAAACATAAAAACATCCTACCTTAGGTTCTATGAGAGAAGTCATGGAAGGTGGGTTGGCTACAAAAAAGTATCACACTACCAATATAAGGCTGTGCAGGAGTGTGGTTTTTAATACTTATAAGAAAATGGAAAATAGGGGCTGGTGAAACATGTCAGCTCAGTCCTGAACACTGACATGCTCTCTCCGTAATGGAAATGTTTCACACCCAGTTCAGTGTAGTTGTCTTCAGCTTTTTTTTTAGGTGCATGGCATGCATGAAGGAGGGTGTAAAGCAAAATGTGCTTAGTGGTGATGTCTTCACCTGACACAACCAGTTTTCCTGGACCCTACCTGTCAGTTCTTTTAGAACTGTATATAAGGAAAACAAATTCCTCAAATGCTAGCCTAACTTCTTGGTAAAGACAGCATTTACTTTTGCAGACAGAAAAACACTCAAATCTTTTTTGTTTCAGAGAAAGATACGAGTACATTTGGGGTCAATTTTATAGACTAACTTTTATTTTAAATCATGATTTTGTGCTGATCTTTGAGGTAGTTCTTTAAAGAAGCCATAAACAGGACTTATATAGTGTCTGGTGTATGTACTATCATGTAATATGTATGCATTAATTCCTAAATCATATTTCTTTTACATACATTTTGAAAAATGAATTTTCATTTCGGAAGGTATTATGATAAAATTACTTATGTTGCAAAGAGAATGTACAAAGCTTTATCGACTGAAAAATAAGAAAAATATATGCTCTAGTAAATCTCTTTCTGAGTAACTTAGATAATTTTTACACTATTCAATATGCCTGCCTGCTAAGTGAGAATGTGTTAAAAACATTGAGTTTCTGTATTTTGGTTCATCACATTATGGAAAGAGAGATCATCTACAAAATTAACTTCAGTATCTCAAAGTCCAGGAGTATCCTAAATGGGAAGCTGAGTCTGGATTCTACTTTCATTTACTGATAAGAGAAACTGCATTGGAAGATCTGGCAAACATCATGGATCTTTCTAGATGAGGTTCCTGTAGTAAAATTTTCTTTACAAGTCTGTACTTGTAAAATGGAAAACCTTTTGCATTCACTTTTCCCTTCATACCAGGAGCAAATGTACCTCACTTACTTAGATACCTTCTGACCTTTTTCCTCCATATTATATTGACATCTTGCCCCTGAAGGAACTGCTGGTAACATTTCTTGATGAGATAGGAACATTTACTATTAATAATAGAACAGTGCAGAACAAAACAAAGTAAGGATTTTATTTTGTTATCAACATAAATCTTCCCATTTCTTTGAAGAGTTTCACTCAATCATGAGGCGGCTTCAAGGCGCAGATTTGCCCATGCAGAGGAAAGAGTTTGAGCTCTCTCTGTCCTCACTAAGTAGCAGCGTGCACATTCCCACATCAAATGCCGTGGTCACAGCCTTGTGACTGTACGGCCTGCCTGTCCCATGTCCTGTCATGTCCTACCGTCTCTGAACAAACAGGGCCAAATGTGCTCATTTCAAGGAAATTCTGATATATTAGAAAAATTAGTGGGAAAAGATCTGTATTAAAAACATGTTCCATGCCGTATGATTCCATTGGGGATAATAAAACTTGTGAATTTCCTTTCTGGCCACAGTTCAGTTACTGTCAAGTATCACATTGTAGTTTCTCTCAAGAAAGTCTATTCATTCATGTTTGTATGTAAGAGTGGGGATGTGAACAGCATCTGAGGTATCAGGCAGATCTGTGCTCAGGTATTGCTATAATCACCATTAAAAAAAATCAGTAATAGTGTGCTAACAAGGGCCGCACTTTGGAATTAACACATAATCCCCTGCATGTGTAGGGCAGTATTTTGGTATGCAGTATGTTATTAGTAACAGTTATTGATGTGTATCAGCTGTGGCTGAGATGAAACCTAACGACAGCTGGTGTCTGATTTCAAACTGATGCCCTCTGAACTGCCAGCCAGGAGATCTACTCTACTTTTTCTACTGTTCGTACTAATTGTAACGCTGCTCTCGGTCTTTAAGGTAGGCAAAATATACAACAGTCATTCCCTGAAGCTCACATGGGGGCTGCAGGAGAGGAGCCTTTTGATATGCTGAGGGAAGCCTGACTCGTTGGAAAACAGTGACAGAACCAGCATTGACCTAACAAGAGACAGGACAAGATTTTGTGTGCTTGAAGTGAGTTCCATTTATGTGAAACAAAGAAAATACGATCATTGCAGGCAGATCCCACTGCCTTTTTCTAGGACATACATAATCATGAATACTGCGGATACGTGTATGATACTGTCAGTGGAAGCATGTAGTGGAAGTCTGTGATACTCAGTGTAATACTGAAATAGGTAAACTGGAAGTTATTCTTTCTGCACTTCTCCACAGCAATAGAAACATTCATATATCCAGGTCTTACCTTTCTCTGCAATGAACCGTGAAAGCTCCAGTGAAATAATTTGAGTCAAATCACTATAAATGAAATAGAAAATGGGCCTCAGGATGCCAAGCAAATCACCTGTTCTTGTTATTTGAAGCTTTATGCAAGTCCCGGGTTAATATATGTCCATGAGAGTTAGATAAATAAGGGTTAACATTTATTTTTTAAAAAGGTCAAGAAAGTGCCCGTGGGCCTGAGATTGCTGTAAGTCACCTCTGAAAAGCAGATGGAAAGAAGCATGATTACTTGGAGCTTACACTTGACTTGCTGTATTGCTCAGATGTTCTGGAGAGATGACGTGAAGCAAACTACTTCGCTGAAATGCACTGAAATACTCAGTTGTTTAATTCGGTGCCCGGGGGATGGATTGTCTTCCCTTTGGCCATCTAATGAATACAGAAGAAATCAGAGAGAGCTGAAATGTGTATATTCAAAAGTGACTTCAGACAGCTGAACCGAAGTCTGTGTTGTTATTACTAACACTATTACATTATTTGACAAATGTTGTTGACATTACATATCTGGCTATAAAATAATTATTAATTCTTGTAACAACAATACTAATTTCACCTTTATTTTTCACTGTAAGAGAACCTAAATCACTCTGCAAACCGAATCCTTGATGCTGCAAATGTTTATGCAAAAATTATGCGTATACTTTATTTCTCAAATCATGTTTACCTACATTCATCCTACCTAAGTCATTTAAATGAGGCAATAAAACAGGAAGCCTGAATACTTCCATTTTTTGTATAGCCAAAGGAAGGATAAGTAAACTTCCAGCGGTTCTTCTGGAGGATGCCTGAAGACAAAAACTTTGAAAACTTTGAATTATTCTCTAGATGGGCAATATTCGGCTTAGGCATTGCAAAAAAATAAAATCGGACACAAATCTTCAATGACAAGAAACAAATACATGTAAAATAGGGTGACTAGAGAAGGGGTGAATCTGTCGTATCAGCAGCTTGATCCTGGAAAAAAAATGGAATTTTAGTAGTGCTAGGGATCTCACAACCTTCATCCTTCAACCTCATCTTTCCTGCGTGCCNTTATTCTCTAGGTGGGCGATATTCAGCTTAGGCATTGCAAAAAATAAAATCGGACACAAATCTTCAATGACAAGAAACAAATACATGTAAAATAGGGTGACTAGAGAAGGGGTGAATCTGTCGTATCAGCAGCTTGATCCTGGAAAAAAAATGGAATTTTAGTAGTGCTAGGGATCTCACAACCTTCATCCTTCAACCTCATCTTTCCTGCGTGCCAAGTTAGTGTGTCCTGTTGAAACAGGCAAAGCTGAGCCCCTGGCCACCACACTGGCAAAGACCTTTGGGACCTTTCTTGATAGTTTTTGATTTTTATTTTGTAATGTCGTTTAGGTATGATCCTCCCTAAAATCTTCTAATCGTAAGTTCCCTACTACTTAAAGAGCTTCATATGCATATGGTATCTTTTTCTGGTGGTTAGTTGCTTTCAGTCTTCTGACTTAAAAGTCTTAGGTCTTGGTACAGAATGTCAGGAGATGTCACAGTACATAGCGCTTTTTCACAATTACAACTAGGTGATTTTTTTTCCAGCCTGCTGTTCTTGCATCTTCCATCAAGCAGATTATGGGAGACCACCTGAAACTCCAAAAAAAGGAGGACGTTGTTGTCAACTGCTGAAGTGAAAGAATTGAGTTCCTTTGTGATTTCCCTTATTAAATGGAAACTGTGAAGAAAGGAGTTTTTTCAATAACAAGAAGCAAAAACTGAGAGGAGACATGTTATAGTTAATAGTTTTCAAATAAATATGTGCAAGAAAACCTAAATAAAGTGTTATGTCAGTGTGGACAAGCAGTTATAAGCTTGAGTTATATTACAGGATGCTCAGCCTATCTATTAGAAATTTAATCCGAAAAATAATTGCAATCTCTAATAAATTGCCTATGAGGATGTGACATCTCCCTCGTTGACAGATGACACTGTCACAGAGTTAGGGTTTGCTGTAGGTATAGTTGCTGCTTCCTTGGATAACAAGTGACATAAATGGTCTCTTTTCAGACCCATTTCTCAATAATTTTATCAACATTATGACTGGCCAAGAAACAGCCAGAGAAAATGTGCTTTATATCTTAGCTCAGTGCCTTCATAAATTACTATGGAGAGTTAAGAGACATGGGAATGTAAAGTAAAAGATGCTGTAGGAAAATCCAGCGCAGGATCTCAGAGAAAGGAGAGTTTATATTTAATTACAAAATACTTAAGTTAATGTTATGAACTAAACATTCACTTGTGGGCAACAGAGGTGACAAGGGACACTGGCTTTTGGGTCTTTTTTTATGTCTTAGCAGAGTGTAGGCCTCCTGGGCTTGACACCAACATCACATGTTAGCCAGCAACGCGTTCTTCCAGCGGAAGCACAGGAATATACACGAATGTGTCTGTCGGGCCTCCTATTTGTCTGACACTGAGCATCCCTGGCTGCAGGTCACCTTCCCAGCTGCAGAGAAATCCGTGATGTGCAATTGTGGCCTAATCAGAGCATAGCTCACTTTATCCATATCTAGTCTAAAGCAATTTATATCTTGCTTTATCTAAAGCAGTAGATTTAGTTGTAGATTTGTATGGCTCATAGATCTCTATCTCTTTCCTGAGATTGCTCCTACGTTATAACGTGGCATAACCCAGCATAACCCAAAATTAACAACGCAGGTAGCATTCACACATATATTTGCAGCTGATAAGAACAGTGCCATCTACTGACAGTATCTTAACAGCAGTATCACCCTATCCTATGGAAGCAAGTAACAGCAGCTGAGGAAATCATTGTCAGAGATGAAATAGAATTGGAGAATTATAACTTTACTTAAATTGCCTTTCTAATCCTAACAGTGAGGTAGAAGTTTTTCCATGGAGAACTAAATAATATCACCAGCTATTTTTTACTATACGTGCATTGCCAGACAATTATCTAGGATTATCATCCATGAAATAGCTTCTGCAGATGCCATTCTACTATTACTGTCTTAAGTTTCTACTGGCTGTATTTTTTGATTTCTCTTATGGTTATGTTGAATTGGATTTCATATGTGTTAGAGAACAGAATGTGGGGGTATAGCCTCCTTTAAGTGAAATGAATCAGTTGTGCATGCTTGTTGCTCTTCTTTCAGTGTAAACACCCTCTCTGTATCCAGGCCTCAAGCTGGATGGGAGGCAAGTATCGTAAAGTGCTGTTGTTTGGACTGGTTCCTATTTCCAAGCTCATCACTGGCTGATGACCTGCAGAACAAGCCGTAGATAAAAAGCACATGCACAGCCTGAACATAATTTTTCAGGGTCAGATAAGTAGTCTTCTTAATATTTTTTCTATGATCATGTGAGCCAGTGAGTGCTGTACAAAAGATCAGACAGATCAGATTTTCCTGATGCTACTCATGCTCTTAAGAAATCTACTTCCCACTCGCCATTGCGTAGGCAATGGCCAACAGCGTCATAAAGTTCTTCTTTCTCTCATGCCCCTGTGTTTAGCAAAGTGTCTTCTCAGTCTAAGAGATACTTTCTGTCATGTTTCTGTAGGGTCAATTGCCTCAAAACAGCTGCTGAGAGGGTTACAGAGCTCAGGTCTGAATGTACAATCTTTCTGTTCCATCACAAAAGCAATTTTTGAGAGTTCTCACACTCAAACTAATAGATGTAGTCACTTTGGACTATGCACAGCAGGGTATGAGCCACTTTTTTAGCCTGAAATACTGCTGGAAAGACAATGTCATTGAGTAAATGTTATAGAGACTTACATACAGCTGTGAAACATTTGACCTAAGCTTTATTTTTTGGTAAAAACACCCCCAAAACTAGAACTGCAGTGATTTTTGTTTAGGGATTAAAATATTATGATGAAAGGATTTTTTTGAGAAGGATATAGAACATTCAAAACATCTGGCATATAAAATAATTCTATAGGTTACTCCCAAAACAGGTCCAACCTCATGCTTTTGATTAATTTAACGGTCACTGCAGTGACTTGGAGTACCTAACTGAAGGAAAACAGATAGCTAAATTGATCAGCAGAGCTAAAATGCCTCAAGTGCCCGAACTACCACAGAGGTACCTTAGTACGTCAAGTACCGTGAACCGTGCCTTGGAAGAGGCTTAGATCTGTGCATCCAACCTCTAGAAACCTCTGCTTTCGAGAGACACACATTGTCAGTCAGAAGGCTTCATAAGTAGACCATTAATTTGCGGATGGGCCAATAAGATCCCCAAATATAATTTCAGTGATTTTTGAGAAGATGCTGAAGCATTTGGAACTACAGAACTACTTTTTTGTGACTTAAGACTGAGCTAAAGCTCAAAGGTAACATGCTTTCTAATTCTAGCTTCAACCTCACAGAAATAGGAAGTCTCAACCCAGTTCCAGAATAACTTCCATATGACATAGCTTTCTTATCCTTGCCTTTGCAAGATTTTTGTCGTTTTCCAATAAGATTTGTTGGAAATTTACAATTAAAAAGCTTTTGGTAATAATGTGGGACCAAAACCTCAGTCTGACCTGCCATGTACTCTCAAATTGTATTTCCAGACCACAGCCTCAGCTGAACAGACATCTGTTCTCTAAGATACTGCACTTCAGTATTATACAGTGGACTCTCTTCGAGTATTTCCACTACAGTTTGCGTGCATTAGATGTCACTTGTTCTCTACTGTGTCTTAAAACATTTTAGAGAATTCAAAATTGTTCTAAATGATGAAAACAAAGATCTGTGTTCAAACAAGCAAGCTTTCCTGGAAAGTTTAAGGCAAGTCATTTAGCACATCTGTATCTCGATTCTTGGAAAACCTTGCTATCTTTTGTCACTCAAGCACTTACAAAGGCCGCCACAGTGAATGCCACTTAAATACTCATCAGCTACCTGTTACATTGTTTGAAATATACTTATGTTCTTTTTCCTCTCACTGACTGTTTCCTGAAAATATGTGTGATGTGGAAATAAGTAGTTTTTAAGTCTGGATTAATTGTGTCTCAGACAGAATGTGCACTGATGGCTGCAACGGGATGCCCTTCTGGAGGTGGAGCTCGTCCTGGGGCTGACCAGGGCCATGCTGACCATGAGAATCAGCATCTGACTGTTTTATGAACCATCTTTCTCTTCAGGCTCCATTTCCCCCATAATTATCACTGCAGACTAATTTTCCCTTGTCTTTCCCTAATGAGCTATTCTCTTAGCTCAGTTTTCTGTAGACCTCAGAGGCAATGACACTTACTTAGTCCAATAGTAAGTGTTGATACGGAACATGAAATTTCCTCCATATCGCTCTTTTCTTCTGTAACTCTGTACGAAGATGGAAGATGCCTGAATACTAGTACGTTTTGTTTCAGGGGAGTTTTGTATGATTCAAAGTATGTATGAAAACTGGCTTGGGTTAATGTGATAATGGAATCGATATGAACAGTTACATGCCCAGAACAGGCAGTAATAAAAGTCCNAGCTCAGTTCTGTGTAGACCTCAGAGGCAATGACAGTCCAATAGTAAGGGTTGATACGGAACATGAAATTTCCTCCATATCGCTCTTTTCTTCTGTAACTCTGTACGAAGATGGAAGATGCCTGAATACTAGTACGTTTTGTTTCAGGGGAGTTTTGTATGATTCAAAGTATGTATGAAAACTGGCTTGGGTTAATGTGATAATGGAATCGATATGAACAGTTACATGCCCAGAACAGGCAGTAATAAAAGTCCTTTTAAGAACTGCCACACTTTGGACCTGTGTATCTTCATCATGATTTTGTTCTTCAGCCAAATATTCAGTCCAAATGAAGCCACCTAGTCTTTCAAAAGTGTCTGCTTAATGTAGGTAAGAAGGGAATGTGCGGATGTGTTTTTCCTCAAAGACAGATATTCCCAGAGTCATCTCTAATGTGACTCTTCTTTCTTTCACCTCACTTTTTCTCACAGTTTGTTTCCCCATTCAGTGTGGCCACACTAATCAAAATGTCATTAGCTACTGGTCTCCAAAAATAAAATGTTGCCATGGGGACAATTTTTTTTTTTTAATGTAAGTAAAAGAGTGCTACTTACATCAGCTACTCACAATACAGCACATGCAACAGATACGCACAATCTTGTTTCATGAACTCAGATTTTCATCTAGATTTTCTGCAGTGGTAAATAGGAGATCTACCTCCTGAATATGCTGTTATTTCATCTGTTCACATATAACATGCCATACATGCATACATACATACACATTCTTACCACAAATGACTGTTGCCTTGTGTTTCAAAGCCCAAACCAATTATATTCTGCTGCTCTCAGGCATCACTGATACACAGCTAGTGGTCAGATGCTGCACGCTAACACACGGACTCTGTCTTACTGAAGGACAAAATGTGCCCTTTAGTTTGAAACATCTGCTGGATGATGACTCATTTACAGGTCAGATCTGGATCTGAGTTGTGCAGATGGGGTTCATTCTTAATTGCTGCTGGAATGATAAGCGATATGTTACTGAGCACGTAAGACACACACATGTCCATATACTAGCTTATACTTCATATCCTTGGGATAACTTGGAGAACACATAAATTAATTCATGAGAATACTCACAACATCATGTGTCATCAACTTAGAAAAAACACTTCATAAACAGAAAATTTGGCCAGAATCATTCTGGTCATATTCGTTCAACGATGTCCAGATTGCCTCAGCATTTCAGCATTTCACATGTAAACTTCTAAAATAATCCACCGGTCCACTTGAAATGAGATAGTGCTCCTAGCCAATCCCGTGACCATTACAGGAACAAGATGTAAAACAGAGAGTGACTGCTGACAAAAGTCTACTTAATTCCTTTTTACATTGCTCAGATAATTTACTTTATTACGATAAAGTGATGTAAATCTCCCTTAAGTCATATTAATAAATCTTACATGTCTGCCAAGAGTCTGCCTTGAAGCATTGCACTTCATGCTGCTCTTTGTCCACTACCGTCGTCTACGAACTATCATCTTCACCCCAAAGACTTTTATTTTCTACCCTATGGTATCATATTATTGAAGTCTTGTATTTGGACCAAATTGTGCTTTGACAACTTACCCCACTCTTTCTGTGCGGAGCTGAGAGGAAGGGTAGTGCTGATTGCTGCATAACAGGATATTTTAATTTGTTGTCGTTAATGGTCTTCTGTGTCTTCTGATAAGCCATTGCCTTTCCCTGGTCTGCCATTGCCATATCCTGCTCTAAGGCAATGGAGTTATTTTAAGGTAACCTCAGTCCTTTGGTCTAAATTCTACTGGAGCTTTTAATCCACGTAACTGCAGGGATTTAGTAGAATTTTATGTTTTGTAAGATAAATATTGGGCTTTTTTTTTTCCTGTTTTCAGCAGGGGTCACAGATGACACCAGCAAAGAGAGAATAACAGAAGATCAGAGCTCAGGACATTAGCATTTAGCCCCCCCAGCTTTTAGTATTAGTTAATGTCAAAGAACAAAGTTGGCTTTTTTTTAATGAAAGTGAATTTTAATAGAAGTTCTTTTTTTATTCCCTGGGAACTTTAACATGGGCTTTGCTAAAATTTCTTGTTTTGAGACAGATCTTCAGAAAATGGAGTATGATGGTTTAGAGAGAAGTAAGGAAATTACACTACATATCTTGCCTGAAAAAAAAAAAAAAAGAATTCTCTTACAAATCGGTCCTTAGTCCCGCCATGTTTGTAGACAGGATGAAATCAAGCTAGTAGGTTTGCTTGTTTAGAAATAAGATAAAATTCTGGGGGGTAACACACAAGAGTACAGGATATCCCTGTTGAAGTCTGCTGCCTTTAGATACCCCTTTATGCTGGTGAATTCTGACTTTGGGAATTTCCTTGTAGTTCTCCTTATAGAGTTCCTCTCTGTGAGGACTGCTCTGTTAAACTTTTGCTGTATATATTTTTCCACAACATTTTTTCCCCATAGAAACAAGGAATAATAACTTTAAAAAAAAGCTGTGGAAAATATTTCAAATAATACTGAGCTGCTTGCAGCTTCCCCCCTCCAAGTTTAATCACGATGAATATATAACAGGGAGAAAGAAGTTATTCAAAGACCAGGCTGCATTTTCCATTGCATAAAACCCAAACCAAAAACAAAACAATAGAAAATTGCATCTTTGCTGCTTCATTAACATTAAAAATCTCAGAAGATCCATTTCTGAGATAAAGTAAGCAAGGTGTAACTAAAATCAACACAGCAAGTATTTTATTTTATTTTTAATAGGACTGTATGCAAAATGAAGATTGAAGTCATGTCAAGCTGATCCTTTTATACGATAGCAGAGCTGTTATGCTGTACTGCTGGGATTCTGTCACCGTGACAAATCTAGAAGCAAAACAAAGACTGTATAGAGCGTAGCTTATAGAATTTATTTATGCATTTGTTTATATAGCCACAAAAGCTTAAATCAAAGAGTATAAAGCCCCGGTATAAGTGATCTATATGAGTTTAAAAACTGTCATCAGATAACTTTTCACCGCTTGCTCAGCACAATGGGCACGAGTGGGTTTCTGCAAGACACCTACTTCAGTGTCACCAGCTCTAACAAAATTACCTGGGTGCAAGGGTGCAAAGAGGGGTTTTCAGCTCACTGCCTAGCACGGGGAGAGCCCGAGACACCCCCGTTCAGCTAGTGCTGACCGAGGGCTCATTTGGGCCCGGTGACTCGGTTGCTTGGGGCTGGTGTGCCCGTGGACTGCGCTTGGCGGGAGCTCTCGGCCCCGGCTGCAAGGAGTTACGGGTCTGGGAGCGCAGCTACGGCAGGAGTGCTGGCTCTGCGGACACTCTCCAGACTACAAATGGCCTTTCCTGTTCAGTGGCTTAAATAAACCAAGGAAATGGAAGTGGAAAGTGCTCAACGGCGAACTACAGCAAATTGATCCGCCACCGCAACAGTCACTCCAGGCAATTTCCGCACATAGCAGAGTGCTAATTTATTAAAGCCTTTTTCTGCTCCTGACTCTCCTTCTCCATTTAGATTCCTTTGTATATGGTCCGTCGAGCCCCATACAAGCCCACACAAGAGAGCAGGTTTTGATGGCATTTTAATGCATTTTGCCTCTTGATCGCTGCCTCCTGGGGAGCAGAGAACCCAAACGCAGCGCTCTGCAAGGTTTTTGCTGCTTGCACTGATTTTTCCTCCCCAAAATCTTGCAGCGTTTCTGCCCTGGGGCTCTGCGAGGGGCTGCGGCAGGAGGGATCCATGTTGCATAAGGGGAGCCGCAGCGCGCCGGCTGCCGAGCACCGCGCCGCATCGCATGGCCGCTGCCTCCCGCGCGCCGCGCTCGCCCTCGCATCGCGCTGCCGCCGCATCCCGGGCCGTGCAGGTACCCGCCGCTCGTCCCGCGCGAGGCACCGGCAGCACCCACACCTCAGGAGCAGCACCCAGGACGTGGGAGCCGCGGCTGGCGTCCTCTAGGAGCGGACGTGGGAGATGTGGTGCAGAATTCCCACTGACACTGCCTGCAAACTGGCCTGGGTTGCCTTTTTTTTTCCCATTTAACTGCGGCTCGAAACACATCCTCAAAAATAAATTGAAGCATATAATCCTGAAGCATATAATCCTGTGCTCTGTTCCCTGCCTTTTCTTCCTGGCAAAATGGAAAGCCTAAGCAAATACAAAAAAAAAAAAAAAAAGTCAGAAAGATCGAAATAAGATTGAAAAAATGTGTTCTGTCATCTTGGAGCTTTCTGGTTTTCTTAATCCTTTCAAAAAACACGTTTCAAAGCATCCTAGCATTGCAGGTAGAGGCTTCTGTTAGAAAAGCAAGATAAAAGGTAAAGCAAAAAGGCAAAGCAAAAAGGTAAAGTGCTTCTGTTAGAAAACAGTAAGATGAAATGAAACGTTGGTTGCTTCCACATGTATTTTGGCTTTTTATTTTTATTTTTTTCTTCCTATATATTTTCTTCAATAGAAACAATGGAAATGATTGATAGTGAGCAGAAATTCTGACCACAAACTTCATTCAACACTGTATTTTGCCCATCTTCAGAAATGTCAGGTTATGGTGCTCTTATTAGATGGGTTTAAGATTTATTTTTTATCTTCTTAAACAAAACAAACATGTAGCAGAACTCAAGAGTTTTCATTCTACTTTTTTTGTAAGTCACTGAACTTTAAAAGAAAATCAGAAAGGAAAGAAAGCAGAAAAATCTACTATGCAAGGAAGACTTCTGAGGTGCCATGTATGACTACCTCAGTGACTCAGTGTAATGGGGTGCTGGTAGTCACAGGTCAACAGGACATAACAAAAGGCAGTAATATTCTGAAGATCTGAGGTTGCTGCTTTCTTGACCTTACAGTCATAAGGTAAAAAGTTACAGGAAAAAGATAAGGAGGGGCTTCCAAGATTTTGATGCACCCTGCCAATATCTGGCCCCAACCATCCAGCTATGTTCTCAGCTCAAATTTCCTTCACTCCCTTTCATGGTATCAGAACAAACTTGACCCCAAGCCACTGTTGAACATTTGTGCTCCAGCAGCCTAGATATAACCGCCAGATTCTGCTAGTTTCAAGCAAAACCTGTCCCCAAGGTTCTCCAGCTGCAATACTTAACTAAGGACTGGTTGTGCTCAAACACACGCTGAGCTGTGATGCACCACAGAGTCCTGCATCTGGCAGTATCAGCTCTGCCATTCGTGGCCTCAGGCCTGGCTGAAGTGAAAGGATCATGATGGAAAAGCCTGGCATATGTTGCTTCAGCAGCACCGCAAGAAAATAAATAAACAAACCAACCAAGAGCATGCAGGCTCTCTAGAGACCTCCTTCTCCTTCAATAGGGAAACATACCCAAAGTTGCAAGTGCTAACACTGCAAAAATATGAATCCCACGTAAATAAGGGCAATGGCATTGAAAATGTATTCCTGGTATATATTTTTATTTAAGATAAAAAAAAATGATTAAAGAAAAAAGATACCCACTATGTCAAGTTCCTCTTTTTCTGTATGACAGAAAAAAAAGGGAATTTGCTCTGTATTTTAAGCAGCAGAATTTGCAGGAATCAAGGGTAAAATAAAATATCCGAGTAGACTTTTTTTGCCTTCGGCTCAGGATGATAGAAGATTTGCAAAATTCTATTGTCAAATTCAAACAAGCAGAGATTAAATTGCAAGAATTCACAAGCTGACACTCCCATGGCTGCCAAAAAAGTTAGGCTACCTTGTGTCATGCTCAGTTATTTCAGAAGAGCCGTCAGACACTGGTGCCTGAGCTGGAGCGCAGCTCAGCTGGGTTCTGGCTGCATCTGTGAGCCAATGTGAAAATAAAAGCAAGCGGAAGAAATCCCAGGGGACTGTCGCTTCAAGAGGCGAAAAATTGGTGCTTTTTGCTTGCCTGTCTCTTCCCAGCTTCCTGCCCCCTTTAACATGTGAGAAAGGCAAGAAGAGCTCGTGCACTTTGGAAACTCGATAGGAGGCAGCAGCTGATCTTCCCATCACCAGCCTAAAAATAATCCACTCCGGGGCTTGGAGCTGCTTCACCGAGTGGAGGAAAACCCTGCCATCGGGATGATATTGATCACATAGCAGAGCCGAGGGAAAATTGGGGTTGGTATTTTGTTTTTTGGTGTGTGCCAAGGTAAGCGCGAGAGTTTGATCTAACGCTGAGCGGCCAGATGGGGACCCTCCCCTCTCATTCCCCACTAACCACCTCCTCCTCCTCCTTCCCGATGCCTGTGGGACAGCACTGCTCCTTTGCCTCTTGCCGGGCTTCCAGCTCGGGTCTCTTCCCCTTTTCCTTTTTGCATTCGCAGGCGTCCTCGGGCTTTACAGCCTCCTCCTCTTGATGTTTTTCCTCACTGCTGCTCGCAGGGCTGTGTTGCTTTTTTTAAACCGTCCTGGCTCGCCATGGGAAGTGGCGGGCTGTGCAGCACGCAGGGCAGCACGCTGATGCTCGCCGCGTTGAGAAGCTTACCCAAAAGGGAAAGGCAACGTGCTGGGGGTGTGAGAGCACGGCAGATGTTTTTGGGAAATGCTTTCCAGTGCTAGGGTCAGGCTGAGCTGCACGCTCTTGGGGTTTTCTCCGTGTTTGATCCAAAATGTGCTGAAATCTGTGAGCTTCTCTGCGTTGAATTCACGAGGCTTCGGATCAGCCTGCTGCTACATGCCAGTTAGCGATGTGAGGGCTGGCAAGGATCTAAAATAACTGATCACCTGATGGCCCAGGATGGACGGTGTTTACAAACATAGCAGGGTATCTCTAGGATAGGTGGTCACTGCTGAAACAGTAATAATAATGAAAATGATGTTTTTTTAGAATATCATTTTTGCTAAAATATGTCTTACATGGTTAGCACCTTCGCAGAGCTCTTTGCAAATAATACACAAACTATAAAATACTCAGCTTCCATTAAACCATGTGATTTTAAAGAGATAAAAAGGAACAAAATGAAATGCTAATACCTTTAATAAAGTTACCTTAATAAAAGGAAAAGAAAAGGATTCAGAATATTAACCTAAAATCTGTGGCAAAAGTCAGGGTTAGGCCTTCCATTGTGCTTATCCAAATCTATACATTCAGAATCTGACCTTTGTTAATTTTTCATTTTTTGCAAAATTTCACAAGGAAAGAAAAATTCTTGCCTTTGTAATGTTTCAGTAATTCAGAAGATAGACACTAACTACTTTTGTATAACTCTTGAGTATTTTCTCCAACCTGCATCTATATGAGTATGCATGTCCATATATAGAGATCCATAAGTATATATATACATATATATGTATATATGTGTATTTGTGTAGGTGAACATATAATGCACATTATATGTGTAAGACAAAGAAAATAAAATCTGAATTGAAACCCAAGTATATGTCCTGTAAACTAATATATTTTAATTCGGAAGTGCAGACATGCAGTAGCTATTGATTTTTTAAAAAATATAGTCAGGAGAACTCCAGAAATAAAAACATTGCAGAAGATTTCAATATTCCTCAGATAAGGTCCACCTGAGGACTCTTTTCTTTACAGTCAGGAGTATCTTGCAGAGCACGCAGAATAGTCATAATCCATGTAAGACAAAACTCTTGAACATGAAGATTTTTAAGCTTGTTTCACAAGATCTGAAAGGAATTAACATGTGCTTAAGCAGAATTCTTACATGAAAAATATATGTCAGCAATTGGCCTGGTGCTTTGAGAATCCCAATTATTTTTCTGAAAAGTAGTTCCTTGGATTTTTTTTTTGAAGTGTTTAGGTTAAATGCTACATCATATTCTTGCTAACAAGAATACTTTTTTCTTTCTCTACAAAACACTTTTCTCATAGAGTGCAAGCCTTTATTCCTAAACTTCTTTTGTACTGACTTCCTTGTGATATGTTATGACAATGTCGGTATATTTTAACCTCCAAAAAGAAATCTTTACCTTGCCAGTGATGGGGTTCTTCAGATGAAATTTTAAATGCTTAAAGGACATAATTTATCTAGCTGTTTCATTGCAGGGTCAGCTGCCATTGAGACAGTTACATCCTCATTAAATAAACCAACAGGGAAACTGATATGAGGACATGCTGTAAATGCTGAGGAGCTGACACTTGCCTTCATGGCACCACCATGGGCCCATTCCCTTGGTAATTCTTTCTATCCTGTCCTCTCCTTTGGAGTGTTGCTCATTTCTTTAACCAACTGCTCAATAAAGGCCATTTTCAAAGGGAGGAACAAAAAATTCCTGTAAAATTTTTTGACCAGTGCTAAAGTTTGTAGAGACTGAAATGAAAGGGAGCAATTTACCATTAAGTTACAATGAATGCGCAGCCATTAATTGATTCAATAACACCTGTGTTGGGGTGCTGAATGTAGCTGGTGCCTTTAGATAGCCGCACATACTTCTTATCAGAAGATGACTACATTTATCATACGGCTGTATTTTCCCTGACTGAAATGCTAAGTTAACCCTAGGGTGCTGGCATCAGTATTATGAGGGGTAACATTCCTGTTAGAATTAGTTGTGAAGCCAGTATATTGCTATATATTCACTTTGATGCAGCCAAATTTTCATGGCCTACTCTAGTCAAATAGAAGGGGAAATCATTTCCATGGGAACACTTGTGCCTCTAGGAGATGTTCTGTGTGCACGTCCTGAGCAGTCAATAGCAGTTATTCTGCTACGGGGTCTTTACGCAGGTCTTTGGAGCTTTCACCTGTGTATTAAAGATCCGCAGAGTACTGATCTTGCACTAAAAATGTCTATTGACATGGAGAGGCAGGAGCAATCCAGCACATAGATGTGCCATGCATGGCAGACCTTTACTAAGAGGTCCAGGCAGCGCAGGAGCACAGTCCCAATGTATTTTAGCAGAACCTTTTGTCTATCACTAGTGGCTTCAGAAACTTTAAAGCTTGGTGAGATATTTTGTCACTTTTTCATCTAACAAATTGTTAGAATATGCTATTGCAGGTATTCTCTTCCCTGTATTCATTCCAAATACTGGGAAAATCTCAGTATTTTTGCAATGACTATGGGTAAGACTGTTTTCTGAAGTGAGTATAAGAGCATCTCAACAGTTATTCTGAAAGGTTGGTTCTTCCTGTTGGGAAAGAGTGGTCAATAACTTTAGATGAGCAACAGATTTAAAAAGTACTTCCATCAGTTCTCTCCTGAATATTGATGTTTGGGCTGTGCATTTTATACTTTTAACTGCTCCCATTATACACAGATATTACTATTTGCTAGGCAAAGGTGCCTTCATGTAAATGAAAAAAACAAAAACAAAAAAAACCTTAAAGCTGCAAAGATTCCTAAATGAACATCACTGAACATGAATGTAGGACAAAAAAAAAAAAGGTGTTATTAATACATACAAGAAAAAGAGGTCTGTGCACTTTGCAATAGCCATCATTTCCATTGGGGTGCAAAGATACAAATACAGATTCACTAAATAAAAGAGTGGGCATTTCTTGACCATACACACCCTGTGGTTCATGATCCTTGAGCTGGTCCCAAAGGACCTTACTTTGAAACTGAAGTGTGGTGCCCATGAGCTCCATGCCCATGAGCATGTTTGAGTTTGAAGCTCAAACTTGTTGCAATCAGACCGAGTTATCGTGGGAATAGCACTGTGGTGATATTAGACCATTGATATGGAGACTGAACTAACGTTTCCCTTGCAAATTTGCCTTACACTAGGCCATGTAGACCGCAGTGAAGCAGGTAGCTGCTGGGGGCAGCACACTGTTGCGGGTGGTAAAATGATCTGACTTTGCTGCTTACCTCACCTACGTGCCATGCCAGGAGGCCAAGCTTTGGGCTGCTGCTGCCACTGCTACCAAGGATGGGTTCTTTGCAAGTGGAGCTTGGGTATGGGTTGACTGCTCTTCACTGCAACAGTCACTGCTTTTCTCTTTTCCATCACCTGACCCCAGAAATCTCTTCAGATCTCCTCTACCTGCTCTTAAGTCCAGCTTTTCCTCTCTGATCCCTCCTTCCATACTTAGTGCAAAGTTGCATACTTAGTGAAATGTCTGCTCCTCTATAGGCAGGATAAGATCACCTTTGCCTAAACTGTGGGAAGCCTTGAGTGGGAAGAATAACAATAATCTTTCTTCTAGCTTTCTTGGAGTTAATTGTGAGATCTTCAACCTGGCTCTTCATTACAGGGTTTCCAGTGGGTACCAGATCAGACTGTTCAGTCACTACTTGGTCTTAAGCAGTGAAAACAACTCTGCTTGGGAAAAAAATATTTTAAAAGTCTTTAGTATATTTAAATATGTACTTTTACAATGCTCTGCACAGAACAACTCATTCTCACGTAGCCAATATACCTCTATTCCCCACTCTGCAAGTCTAGTTCTGCCTGGAATATGTAGGCTTACTTGAAAAATTAAAGCCAATGGAAGAACAGTTTCATTTATTAAGAACATTTATTATTAAGAGCACAAATTTGGTCAGTGACCAGTCATAAAAGTGCTCCATCTTCCTTTTGAAAACCAGCTGCAGTTTTAGATGAGTTGTAACAATAGGCACAACTGAATTCCTCCTTTTTTTTTCCTTTTTAGTTTGCTATTCTGTTTTGTTATTCAATTTCACATTTCCACATTGTGAAATGAAATCTTGGGTGTTACAGAACAGGAAGGAATAGTGCCTTTTCATTCTGCCTTTCATTGGTTATCTGCAGCCAAGATCTTCCAAGCTGTCTTTATTCCCAGGATCCATTGTTTTGAGTGAAAATTTTCAAAAGTGCAAGTGATTAAGGATAAAGGCTATCGGGGTGCATTGAAAATCACTGGAGCAGAAGCCTTTTAAAATTTTAAAATATTTACAATTATTGAAGTCCTCTTTAGCCTTAATTCCCCGTATTGAAAAGCTGTTGGAAAATGCAATTTAGATTCTTAAATTAGTCAGAGACTTTTGAAAGTGCTACATGCACTGTCGCAGCCCTAAGGAAGTGCTCACCACTAGCCACGGTAATCTTTGCAAGCGTGGGATCCTAGAGCGGGCACGCTATTTTTGCCATTATGTTAACCAGTTTCTGAAGAAGCCTTGAGATTACACTGCTCCCTTGGAGGAGCACTTGCACCTGGAAATTTGTTGTCCAACTCCTGTTAACTTTGGTGGGGCTGTACAACCGTTGATGGAAAATGCCCGATACTATCTAGAGAAATCAAGGACTTATTTTTCTGCCTTAGGATCTTTTTGTTGTTGTTGTTGTTCTATCCTTTAATCCTTGCAGATGAGCACAGCATATAAATACTGAGGCAATTCAAAATGAGCATCTGGAGACATGCCTTGAGGCAGCAGAAAGTCATGGCTAACTTTAGCCTTGAACTAAAAGGGACTGTCACATGCAGAGAGCCTACCCTTGCATTTCAGTAGAATATAATCCAGTTCATTTGCCCTATCTGTGAAAGTCGATCAAAGAAAGACATGGAAACTACGTAAGGGTATTTATGCTTCATGCCATGAGCATGTGCATCTGTGCATCTCCAGAGCCTCCTACATGAGCTTTCCTGAAAAAGAGCTGGAGCCAACACTTTTGGGCCATGTGTCCACATCTGTGCAAATCATAAGCTGCATTGGATCAACGCTGCACTGTGACACTGGTCTGAATGCCCAAATGTTAAATACGTGGAGCTTTAGTGTTCATTAGATGTGCTGATCAATGATAAAGTATTTGGTGGTTTTAAAGCTTGGGAATTGATTATTAGGTAGCATATCTCAGTTCACTAACAATACAATTCTTTACAATGCTTTTGACCTTTTTTTTTCTTTCAACATATGGTAACTAGCCTGGTGCCTTTGATTTTCCCTCTTTTTTTTTTTTTTTTTTTTTAGATAAAACAGTTAAATTCTGTCTCTTTTCTGAGATGAGCCTGTAACACAAGTACTATATCTGAACAGACTGCTTGTATGTACTATGGAGAATTATCATCAGTCTGATGGGCACCATCTCTATATGTCAGTACTGAAAATAGGGTCATATTTTCTTTTTAGCACTACCAGTATGCAAAGGACAATGATTTTTAAGAGAGTGTGTTATACGACGACAGTGTCACAATATTAAGCCTAGCACAGCTGTTACGCATCATCCTGGGGAGATCCTAGGGACGAGAGTTTGAGGTGCAATACAAAACCTCTATAAACTGCTAGTAGATCCTAAGTGAGAAAAGTTGATAGTCCATTATTCCACGGGAATATCTACTGCCTACATTTCATTTCTCTTCCAGAATAAATAAATTAAAAAAACAGTTTCCTCTTATCTTGCTGTCTTGGACACGGTTTTAATACTTTCTCCCAGTTTTGTTGTTGACTAGAAGCCAAAAGCTACACTGGGAGTCAATGATTCAGTGCTCACTTGAACGCAGGATACTCCTACCTTTTAGTATCAATCCAACCACTAGACCGCAATAGCATCTTATGCTGTGTCAGAAAAGAGTCATATTTGTGGGAAAGGGAGGAAAATTCCCAGCAGGACTTCCTTGGACTTCTGACCTTTAATAAAGATGAGGAAACAACACTTTTGATTTTCAGGATTATTTTGCTATTATGTTTCTCTTAAAGGAGACACATCAAGTTTTTAGAAAGAAAGAAAACATCAAATAATCTCTTTGTAGTTTTTTTGAAAAACAGATTTTCCATATTCCTACTGAAGATTGAATGGGTTTTCTTCTCAGCATGTAAATTTTGATGCCCTTAATATTTTGAATGTGAATAATTCATCCGCTTCCCTTATTTTTTGTAAGATCACTTTTGTACACCACGTATTTTTGCAAAATGAGGTCCACCATATGACCCTGACTTGTGCCTAACTTCTGGCTAATGTAAGTCCTTGACTTGCTGGTTTGTTTGGAAAAGGCCTACATTTGACACGTTCTTTTCACTGGAACTCCAACAACTCCTTTACATGTTTCACTGGAATATTTCAGTTTGGATTATGCTTTGCAGAGCAAACAAAAAGCAAACACAAAGCAAAAAGGGGGTTTAGCAGAGGTTCAAGGTTTGTCTTTGGACTCTGTAACCTTTTAAAAATCTATATATTTATGTTCACTCCAAGGCTACACTTGAGCAGCTTATGCATTCTTTTTTTGTTTTGTTTAAATAAATAGAGTAATATAATTTATCATCTGAGCTACTTAAGAAAAGAAGAAAAACCTTGTTTTTATACTCAGCTAACCTATTTCTCCATTACATTCTTGCATTTTTGCATGTCTATATTGTCCTGATTCTACAAAACTCATTCTTGTCAAAGTTGCTGCAAAAAGATACACTCACCAAAGCATACATATGCATTACTGAATTTACATGAAGTAATGACAAGCTTTGTATTTTGAAAAAAAGATCAAATAAGTTTATATAATCTATTCTACAGAAGTATGTTACTGCATATAACTTGCAGAGAAAGAAGCCTGCATGGAAGTGTTTGTTTGATCTTCTAATAAAGAAATATGAGCAAATTAACATATAGGCTGATAAAAAACAGAAGCTAGCTATAATCCTGGGTCATACTGTGACAGACATGGCTATGTAAGTTTATCTTGGTGCATAAATGTAATCATGGAAGCCATTGAACTACTCAGATGCATTTGCATAAGGATTTAAAGGTTCGAACATAAATACTGATTTACCATTCATGTAATCTTCAGCACAACCTACTTTGGTTAAGAGTTTGGCACGTGGCATCTGTAATAGCAATTATAATGTAACCATTGTTGTTCTCTGGGGCGATGAGGAAACACAAAATATCAATGAAAGCAAAGCTGCCAAGCCACAAATATCAAAAGTTCAGAGCTTGCACTGAAAATGAACTACAACAGAGGATGTGAAACGAGATATTGCATAGATATGCGGAGAATGTGGCCTCATTAAAAATAAGTAGTAACATACAGGCTTCAGTTTATGTGCCTTTGAATTTTCTTACAAGAAACAGAAATAAAAATTTTCAAAACTTTTTCTCAATATACTCTTTTGAATATAGAGCTCTTCAACACAGTATTTATGCATTTAATCAATGCTAAAATTCATTGCATAGGATAGTCAATGTACAGGTACTTAATAATACATTTATTATAAACACAGCTTTAGTTGTGTTGTGCTTGGATGAGCATGTAATCATTTTTGTTTAGCTAAAAGAAATATTATCAGTCTTGCTAGCCACCCCTTGCTTCAACATGTCTCTGATATCTTTTTCGTAGCGGACAGACCTTCTGGAAGCAATGAGGCTCGCGTTCTGCGGTAATGACAACGCTTCAGCCTACAACATCACTGCTGGTGTCCTGAGAAATGTCTGCTTTGTGGATGCCCTCAACTTGGTTCCCCATGTCTTTTTGCTGTTTATCACCTTTCCCATTTTGTTCATTGGTGAGTTATTCAATGGAGAGGTGTAATCCTGCAAACACTTGACTGTGTATTTAAACTTGACCAGGTTTATATGTGCTTGGAGGTATATGACCTTTTAATGTTACAAAGGTGCTGCTGTCTTAGGTCTTTTGTATTTAGTAGTTTTCAGAAAGAAGAAATAAAACAGCCTGACCAAGAAGCCTTGAAGCCAGCCCATTTGAAAGGGTGGGAATTTGGGGTACAAATCTGAAGTAAAGCAGCATGAAAAGATGAATCAGAACCATATCAAAGCTTTGAAACTTCTCTCTGGAGAAGTTTTATTCAGATTCAAACTTGGCAGCTTGCAATCTTCTCTATTATTAGATATTATAAGATTTAGGATAGTGGAACTGTATTCCCTTGATGTTAAATGAATTTTGTAGAATATCCAAAATGCACAACTTGGAACTATGGCTAGGATAAGTGTAGGAAACTTTTAAAACAGAATAATCAATTTTTGTCAACATTTGTAAATAAAAGGAGAGCAAAGCAGATAATATTTTTCCATGGAAATGAAAATAAGAAACTATAAATCTATCTCTAGGTGAATTTAGGACAGTGGAGTGGCTGTGGGTTACATATTCCTGTAGAAATCCAAATGTAAATGTTCAAACCAGACCTATAAGATCTTTATCTCAGTATTTGCAGTGATGTGATAAATGCAATTGAAAAGACTGTTTGAGGGCTTTCAGTGTCCCCTGAGACACTGCTCTTAACAAGGCCTAAGATAGAGATAATAAATTTGATTTCATTTGTTTGAGTTAAATATATCTCTTTGAGCATACATTGGAGGATAGTTTAAGCATGTTTATAGCCTTTGGAAATGTTATCTACGGTTTTCTGTAACTGGGAAAAAGGAGACAACATCATCATACAAATTCGGTTGGTTCCTCTTAGGTGACAACAAGACTTTTAGATGTTTCTGTTGCTTTTCTGCCTTTTTTTTCCCCTTGACCAGGGTCCAAAATTTTGCCTTTGCTGTTTTCAGAAATCTGTTTTCCCCATAGTCTTTAGAGTCAGGCCTAAACAGGAGAGCTACATGGCAACTCAGAGTCTCCTGTGCCATGCAATTTGTAACAACAGCCCCTGTAGCCTCCCTGCTCTTTTGCATTCATTATATAAAGATGGGCAAGAGATATGGAATGGAATAGGAAGTCGCTAACCTGATCCTTGCTGGCTGCGTGACAGCCTTTCTTTTCCACTGATATTATTTTGCAGGCTGGGGAAGCCAGAGCTCCAAAGTCCAGATTCACCACAACACATGGCTGCACTTCCCCGGACACAATCTGCGCTGGATCCTGACATTCACCCTCCTCTTCGTACACGTGTGTGAAATAGCAGAGGGCATAGTTTCAGATACGTAAGTCACCGTCTGGTGCATAGTCTGGCTAACTGCATTTGTTAGTGTAGTGGGTTAACACATGGCACACCTACTATTAAGGTGTAAGGAGTTTTTCCTAGAAGGATGGGGCTTTGCTTGACAAACTGTCCAGGTTTTAATGGAATGACAACAAACCAACAGTTAGCACATTGCTATTCTTCTCTTAAACTACAACAGCCAGTAAATATTGCCTGCGGTTAAAGCATTCACATAGACAAAAATCTTTCTCTCTCCGAGGAAGTCATGCTCTTCCTTTCAAGTAGGCTAGCAGAACACCTAGGGATGCAACAATGGTCAATAAACCCACCAAGCTCATTGATTTATACTTTCCTTATTTTCAGACAAATGAAATCTCGACATCTGCATCTCTTTCTACCAGCTATAATAGGATTTGTGGCTGCCACAGTATCCATAGTCTATTACCATAATATTGAAACATCTAACTTTCCAAAGCTACTGTTGGGTAAGTCTAAGTCTGATATTTATGTAGTCTTACAAAAACTGGGAGTTTATTCCTTTGGGTTTTTTTTTTTTTCAGTCAGCTTGCTTAGATTAAGGAGGATGGAAAAACGGGCTTAGAATAGGCTTAGAGTTTGTCTTCATTCACAAGCACTACTTCCAAAGGCCACTTTTCATTGTGATCAGATCACCAGATCAGATCAGAACCATCCTGTGTAGGTGGCGTTATTTCCCTTTGCAGCTGAATTTGACATTGCCTTAACTAGTGATGAATGCCATCTCTCAGGCTTTCCAAAGGGACAAAAGACAGATTTCCCTGTGAAAAACACATCTGTCTGATATTCACTGTAACTAGCTCAGTCAGGGGATGGTGCAGCAAGAGAAGAATTTGCCTAGACGTTGCTAGATGATGTTTTGGGGATACATACTGCCCAAATTACCTGTAGCTCACAAACTTGTCTACCCTTGGCTGATACAAACCAGGTGGCAGGATAAAATTTAAACTATACAGACTCATTTTCAAAATGAATGCATGTCCGAATGAGCAGCGGGGATGCACCCTGCTAAGTTTTCCCAGAGGCTATGTTATATTTATCAGGTTAAGAGATTTTTTTTTTCATTTCAATAAGAAAGTTCCCCATCAGATTACATTAGATGGACATTTGTAACTGTTTTAGGACCCAGTATTGTGGTAATGATTGAAAGGTGGTGGCCCAGGAAAGAAAACAATCATTTGAGGAAATAAAGGAGAAAACAGAATTCTCAAGCCTGAGGCCCTAACCATGCCCGATGTCACACAGTGCCCCTGCCAGCCTGCAGGCTAATGATACATAGGATCATCATGCTTGCATTGAATTAAGCTGTGGAGTATTTCTGCTTGAGAGTGCTACAACTTCTGTAGCACTAGTGTAGCTAAAACATGTTGCTTTGATTTTTAAAAGATCATGGATGTGTGTCTGTTTTACAGCTCTCTTTCTTTACTGGATAATGGCCTTTGTCACTAAAACAATCAAGCTTGTGAGATACTGCCAGGATGGCGTGCCTTTTTCTCAGCTGCGTTTCTGCATCACTGGAATTATGGTCATCCTCTATGGGCTGCTCATGGCCGTGGAGATCAATGTCATTCGAGTTAGGGTAGGTGGTTGCTTTAAAATGTGTCCTCGATCTAGATCCTGTATTTGGGGTGTGTGTGTAGTTGTATGCATACACACACATACGCACACATACACATATGCAGATGTAGGCATGCATGCATATTTGTGTGTGTGTGTGTGTGTGCATGTAATCTTTACATTATATACCATGCTAATTCAGATAAACTATGCATGCAGTGAATGGATAAGTAAATATATGTTTTTGCATGTTGTATTTTAAATTGTGATTATATCCCAAGAGTTCCTTTTTTATTATGAGACAGATGGGTTGGACTGGTAAGCTATAAAGCTGCATCCACATTCCAGCTTGCTCAATTTGTTGCCAGTTATGCTGTCAAATGGAAATATTCCTGTTTAAATGCAAATTTATATTTAAATTCAATTTGCAATTACTTTCAAATGCAAACTTGATGGTGTACTTATATTACCTGTCTTTTTTACTAAGAATTGCCATTAATACAGATAATTCTTGAGAATACGCTCTCTATTTTTTCTCCTCAGAAATATGTATTTTTCATGAATCCTCAGAAGGTAAAGCCACCAGAGGATCTACAGGACCTGGGGGTGAGGTTTCTGCAGCCATTTGTCAATTTGCTCTCAAAAGCAACTTACTGGTGGATGAATACACTTATTATATCTGCTCACAAGAAACCTGTAGACCTCAAGGCAATCGGGAAGCTTCCAATTGCAATGAGAGCACTAACAAACTATGTTTGTCTCAAAGAAGCATATGAGGAACAAAAGGTAACCTAGCATGCCCATATCACTGTTGGGCTTAAAAATGACAGTATCACTTTGAACTTTTCCTACTGCTATGAAATCCTAGTTTTAGGAATTTTTAACTCAGGAATGCTTGTTCCAAAGTGAAAGTTCGTTTAGGAAGTTCTAATCCAATGATTACTGTTTTCATTTTAGAAGTGAAAGATTGCTTTACACCTCAAATACATACAGAAACATCTTAGATCAGACAACATTCTGTCCATAGTTTCAGTTGGAAACATTCATCTTCACTTATTCTCCATAAATCCTCTCTCAAAAATACTGTACATTTAGGTAATTGCTCTTCGTATGTATAGTGGGAGGGTACAAACTAATGAATGTTTAACCTGTGCTAGTTATGCATATTGGGTAAGGGCTCTATTACGACCTTTCCTGTCAGATATGCACTGGAAGCAGGGGGAAAAGTTGTATAAACAGAGCAGGATGTTTGAACACAAAAATCTTTGCACATGAAGGCATTATAGCAACCCTCTTCTTCCTAATTGTACCCTAATTTCAAAAACATGCATCAAGGAAAACATATTTGGATAAACTCACTGGAATGGGGGGAGAAGTTTTCAAAGAAAGTTCTGAATGCATTTAGGGAAAATTGTGAGGGTTCATTTGTGCTTAAAATTAAGCACGTTAATGTTGATTCTGTAAGAAAAGAAATAATCTGTCTTACTGAAAAGAAGGGTAGTTCAGAAAGACCGTTACCTTGATTTGTACATGCAGATCAGTTTTCACGTATAAACGGACAGAATACAAAGGCTACTTTGGAAAACGCAGCAAATTGAACAGAGACATATAAACCATTTTCTTCTACACACCAGATAGATAGATAAACTTGTTTCCAGGCAGTGTAGCTATTTAGAACAGCAAATGCAAGGAAAAGCCGGGAATAGCTCTGTTCTCCCAGTAACTAATGGAACAATGGCCTCTTTGCCATGCAATCTGAAATGAAGTCATAATTAACATAATTGTTTCTGTTTTAATAGATTTCAGTTTTATCTCTCTCATTTTGCTTTTCGTAATGGATTTCTGGAGTACTGGAGGGAACAGAGCCCTTCTGCCTTAAATAGAAAACTACTGAGTCACTGGAATTGTGCTTTTCACACCCAACTGCATCTCTCAGGCCAGCTCCTTAATGAGGTATTTGGTGCCTCAATGTCACTTAGAGAAACTAATGGCACTTAGGTGCCTACCTAACCCTGCGTATCTGGGCCTTTGTGCCAAACTCTTAATGACGATCATGCACCCCTGAGTGCAAACTATTGCCTTTAGCTCATTTATGTCTGCAGATACTTTATGTGCCTGCACAAATATGCTATTCTAATGCCAGAAAGCCAGTTAAAGGTGTTTTTACTCCTGTGTGTGCATTCAGGGTGCAGCTCTACCTGTGTGCATTATGCACATATGAAGATTTGCAAATATGCACAGATCCAGTTATTTTCACCTACATTTAAAAAGGTGGTTTATATCAGACTTTTTCTTCATATTGCTTTCCTTAATTATTTAAAATCTCCAAATTAGCTTAGCCTCCAGCACATTTGTGTTAATATTCTAAAACAGGCTGTAACCTTAAAATAAAGTGATACTTTGTAGATAATGTTAAAGTAAACCAAAGGGCTAGAGCTCACAGCCATTCACTCCCCCAAAGAAATGTGTTGGTTTTGTGTATGCTTGGGTTAGAAAACAGATGCAGTATTAGGAAAAATCTTCAGTGTGAAACCTTGTCCGCATTCTGGAAGGGATGTTATATCGCAGTCTCTATTGCCAGTGTCTATTTCATGTTTATCTTCTGTAGCTGGTAAGGGGAGCCCTCCAAAATCCCCTGGATTAAGTTGGGTTATCCCTGCTTCTGCCTGGGGAAATAGCTGGTCTTGCCTGCACTTCATAGCCATGTGGAAAGGCTTCTGTTGCTCTCCAGATCGCTTTTATCACACCTTGATGAAAGACACTGAGCATGAGCACGAATGTTCAGCATCGTAAAATGCATTTGAAATAACTCATATGAAGATTTCTTGCTAAGATTTTTTGCCTGAAATGAAAATTAAAATCTGATGAATCTCTCTACAAAATAACAGAACAAGGAAAATGAAACAGGTTAAACTTTAATAACTGTTTCCCCCAAACCACTGCTTCCCCAAACATATGGCAGATTAAGTCTGTGGGTCTAAACTTAGCATTGTATGGTTGCTATAATTTGTAAGATTATATTATGCCACTTGAGTAGTCATGAAGTCTGTGAATACTTGGTGCAACCATTTTGTTTCCTTTGATGGCAGCAGGATAGCCTCTGAAGTCCTTACTCTGCTATTTAGACAGAATTCCTCCAATTCCTACAACAGGAAAGTTTGCCCACTGTTACATTTGACCTGTGTTAACACTCCCCTGTGACAATCTGAATCTTTTCTTCCACATATTTTTATCAAGCAATTCTTGGATTACAGATACATTCAATATTCAAAATTCTTTACACATAAACTTTTTTTTTCAAAACATTGAGGCATTTAATCTTAATATCATTTTCATGCTGGTGTACTTCACAGAATTTTTAAGTCAATTATCAGTATTTTAATTGTGATACAATATAATATAATCCAACACAACACAAAGCTAAGTAAGTGGTGACTGATATTCTTATTAGCTGTTAATCTGGTAATCTGCAAAATGTATTCCAACTCGTACAAGAAGACATAGGCCGCTTGTTACTCCTTTTGTGTCTAGTTTTAGATTGGCAACATAGGAAAACACATAAAAACATAACATAGCTTATATTTTTATCATAACTTTCCAGAATTTCAGTGATATAGAATTTATGAAAAATTCTAAGTGTGAATAGGAATGTTGATTCAACGAAATAAGCAGCAGACCTTAAATCTATATATTCTTCTAAATACATATTCATAGTTCCTACAACATTAATTGGCATTTTTGCTGACGATAAAGAATTCTTTAATAAGAATTCTTTAATATTTCTTTAATAAAGAATTCTTTAATATCTTTCTAAATTCTTTATTTTGGACAAATTTTCTTGGTTCAAATTTTTGGACCAAGGAAATCTATCTGGAATTTATTGCATATAAATTGAAAAAAAATGAAATGTTAATTTAATTAATAGAATTCCAAAGAAAGGTAGCTACATTTCATGTAGTGATAACATGTATGTCCATTCTGTAGCAATACCAAAAATTGCTACTGAAATAGCAAACATTTATGAGAGAAATAAGAAATTTTTTTGAGATTAGAATTTAACAGTAAATGAAAGCCCTAAATAGTATGTGCTATTGTTTCTAACAGACTAAAGATATTTTCCTAAAGACTAAACATCTTTCCTAAAGATGTTTTCTTAGCCGCTCTCAAGAGTTCTTCAAGGCATTAAAGCTCAGAACATTTCTTTGAAGATGACATGAGCTCTTGTATAGCTCAAAGCCTGTTAGGAGCAAACTCTGACTTTTTTTTTCCTTTGAGAGACTTGAGCTATGTCCCTAATCAAAAGAAGCAGTTTACTTCTTAGCACTTTCTGAAAATCTTGTGGAGCTCTTCTGAAGTGACCCAACCTCTCTTTATAACCACTGCAGAGATACAGTCACATTAATGGAAGAGATTAAATCGAACTATTTTAGACGTGTTCTTTGAAATGAAGTGACTCACATCCAGCTGTGGCTCGTACTGTGCACTGATACTGTTGTAAATGCCGCATCTGATTAGAAGAATCTTTACATGTTTAGTGAGATTCACAGGAGAGCCTGGGCCCAGGGTTACTGAGATTTAGGTTTCACACACCTAAGAAGTTAGGTTTCTCACACCTAACTTCAACTGCTTTAATCTCTTCAATTTCTGTCTGGAAACAACGAGGCTATAAATGCATCTGTAGGGCAGAAGCACATGTAGTGTCTATTGAGACAAAATCAACCTGGACAATACCGTGGTTTCAATAAGAGAGAATGGAAAGAATCATTTTCTAATACTCTGGCAGTCAAGTGCTCACTTGCAGCTCACTTGCAGCTGAGTGCAACACACAGCTGCAAGTGCAAAAGCAACTTCAAATTCTAGTCTCTACCCCATAACTTCTCATAACTTCTGATGTCCACTGTCTTTACCTAGAGACAAAAAAGCTGAGAAAGAGAGACGATGAACTTAAAACCAGCCTCTTAGCTCCAATTTGTCCTAGTGCTACTTATTTTTCTGTACTGAGCTTCTTACCATTCCGTATGACTACCCTGATCTAAACTTCCCAAGCTAGTTAGCAGTTGCTTGGTTCTCTGGTATATTTGTATATTCTTGGCAACATGTGTGTATTCTATCCCACTGTTTAAGTAGTATAGGGGAAAAAATGAGAAAAGAGAGAGAAAAAAAAGACATGAAGCAGACCAGTTGAGTAGAGACATACTTGCTTTGCTTCATTTACTGGGTAGGGGGTTGTTGTTATTACTAGGCTGTACTTAAAATGTCTCTGTGAACACTCAAGAGGGCTTGGCTTGGGTTACAACTTGCAGGCATCTGTGTTACTTGAAAAATGACAGATGCTTTTTTAGTGTGTCAAAAGCTGCTGCCTGAAGTGCAAGAAAATATTCCGCAGGCCATAGATCTCTTGAGTAAAAGCCTTTCTTCTCTAGATGAAAAGGACTTCAGAAACTTCAGAACTCCTCAGACCAGACATGGAGGTATACACTGGTTGAAGTTAAGTGCAAGAGTGCTGATGCTGCTTAGATTAACAAAAATAGAGAGAACAGAATGACAGAATAAAGGGGATCATTGGATGATTTAACCTTACTTCCCAACATAACCCACTACTTTCACCTTTTTGCATCCAGTAATTTGTGATCAGCTTAACTGAATCTTCCTGAAAGGTATCCAAGAGATAGGAAACATCAAGATAAACAATAAAGTCATACGACACACTAGCAGGTATCTGTCCATGCTTTTGCTAGGTTTGTTCCTTCGATCCCTTACTCGTATCAGAAGCTTTTATTAGATCAAGGGGTTTCACAGCTCTGGTGAAAGCAGGTTTTCCCATATGACCAAGGGCTTGAAAGGTCAAACCTTCCCCTGAGCTGCACATGTGGCAAGGAGCAATGGCTGCGTGCCAGTATGGTTACTCTGTGTTTGTGTTCTGAGTCTGTGGGTTCGGAAAAGTGTGAGGACTTAGGGCTGAGGAACCACTGTTACCAAGAAATTTGAGTTTTCTCTGAAAAGTGTTTGATATCTGTTGATATCTATCCTGTGTTTGCTAAGTCTTTTACTTTAAAATATCCTTCAGGAACCATTTGTATAACCAGACATGAATTAAATTAAGGCCTCCAGTTGCACTGACGCCTGTCCCTCTGTTTTACAGAAGAAGGTAGCAGACCAACCCAATCGGAGTCCCTCGATATGGTTAGCAATGTACAGCGCCTTTGGACGGCCGATTCTGCTCAGCAGCACGTTCCGTTACCTGGCTGACTTGCTGGGTTTTGCAGGGCCGTTGTGCATCTCTGGCATTGTCCAGGGCTTCCAGGATACGACCAACAACACAAATACAACAGAAAAGGTAACCTGACAACACGGGGCTTGGAACATCTGCCCTGTGAGGAGAGGTTGAAGGAGCTGGGCCTGTTCAGCCTGGAGAAGAGAAGGCTGAGAGGGATCTAATCAGTGTGTACAAGCACCTCAAGGGAGGCAGTGAGGAGGATGGGGCTGGCCTCTTTTCACTGGTGGCCACCAACAGAACTAGAGGAAATGTCCACAAACTGAAGCACCAAAAGTTCCACAGGAACTTAAGGAAAAATGTCCTGACAGTGAGGGTGACAGAGCCCTGAACAGGCTGCCCAGAGAGGTTGTGGAGTCTCCTTCTCTGGAGATCTTCAAGACCCGCTTGGATGCAGCCCTGTGCCACGTGCTCTAGGTGGCCCTGCGTGTGCAGGGGGGTTGGACTAGATGACCTCTAGAGGTCCCTTCCAACCTTAGGCATTCTGCGATTCTGTGATTCTGTGATCCTGATAGCTATCAGTTTTTCATTCGTATCAGGCATTTAATGTGTCTGGCTCCATGGTCCTGTGTCTATGATTCTCATTTTGCTGCTGTCATTATTTTCTTCAAGGAAATTTGGTGTTTGTTGGGAGGGACAGTCAAGTTATAGTTGAGAAGTGGAGGACCCTACTATGAATGTGACTCAGGTAGTGCAATGAAGATAGGGCAGGCTTCCACAAAAAAGGACAAAGTTAAACTTATTTTACTGGTCAACAGCAGACAAGATGTGAGGAATATATTTTCCTACTTTTTTTTTTCCTGATATGGAAACACATATTATGCAATGGGTGTTTTGCATTTGAATGAGCTGATATATATGTAATGGAATAACGTTCTGCCTTTCAGATAAAGCATTTCACTGACATCATTACTTTATCCGAGCATCTTCTGCTTGATTGCTTGCTCCTGACACTCCAGTTCTTGACTAATGGCCTGAACTTGGCTTCGGCCTCTCATTTAGCCATGTCACTGATGAAGGAGATTTCAGCTGTGCAAGTTAACAAATTATGCTCTTCATCATCACTGAAATCCATGTGTGGGATTTAAGGCATAGAGTCAAAAGGCAGAGTACATCTTTTACCTAAAAAATAGGCTTATTGAACAAACAGAGGATTTAAACTTGAATGTGATGATAATTTCTGGAGCTAAAATTTAGGAATGTATAACTTTCCTCCCTTCCTTCATCTTTTGCACTCCCCACAGAAGTGGTATTTAAAGTTTTAATCAACGTTGGCCTGAGGGAATCTTAAAATCTTTGGAGATCTTGAAATCACCCCAAGAGACTGACTTAGTGACAGTCACAATTTTTCTTGGACACATTTCAGAGTACATTGGTTTTTAATTTATGGCTTTTGATAAACTTTCTCTTCGTTGTTCTTGCTATTATGGCTTACTCCTTTAAAATCTCTCTGTCTTCGATTAATGTGAATTAATTGAATTTCATGCTTATTCTCCCTTAGCTTTCCTTCCTGAGAACTCTCTGCAATTAATGTATCTATAAATGGTATTTTATTGTTGTTATGCCCACTGTACACATGCAGAAGTCAGATGCAGGAAAACATTAAGAAAAGGATTTTCAAATGTATATGACCAATCACACACATAAGTATCTCCATTTCGAAGAGTCTTGAGCTGGTTATAAGACTTTGTCCTACTGCTTCATGGGGATGGACATGTCTTAAAAACATTAGCCTGTCTGACAATACTGTTAGGTGCCCATAAATGCTTAAGTACCTATATGGCTTTGGAAATTTTATGGTATGTTGATTATCACAGAATACATCTGTCCAGGAATGAGAAACAAACTCCCCTCTATTATGGGCTAAGTTCAGACCCCAAACTACACATCCTTTGGGTCAACCAGAGGAATGAGTGTGTGGTGAAGCTGGGATCACTGCAGTGAAGCCAGCACGGGTGAAACAGAGCGCTTCTCTCCTGTCTGCAAGTCTCAGGGCAGATGATAATATGAAGAGTGATGAATGAATCTTTAAGGGTTTAGATATGGGGTTTACATTCAAATATTTTCCAAATATTCCGCCTCAAAGCCAGGCCACAGATTTCATGAGAACAGACTTTCTTCTTCGCCTTTTTTTCTTTTCCTTTGTGAGAATTCCAATGCATCCTGCTTCCAGCTGGATCGGAAATACCAAAAGAACAGCTTTTCTTGCATTATTTTGGTACATTTACTTCCTTCTCTGTCTGAAATAGGGCAGCCTAGTAAATGTTAAAACTAGAAAATGAAAACAAATAAAGTGATTCAAGGAAGATATCTTTTTATTTTTCCCTTTGAATCATTTAAATATCATTTTGTGGGAAGAGCTTGAAGGCATATTCTTAATTTATTCAGAATGGTGCCTTACCACAGGTAAAATTTATTCTTCCTTACATTATATTTCTGGAATGAAATTATTTCTTTAATATGCAAATCCATCACAAATAAACAATGCCATATAATAAATATTTTCTTTCATCTTTTTCATGGTGCAGGTGGAATGGGGTTTATTTTATACTGAGTAACATATTTGTCCCCCAAAAGAATCACCATAATTCTACTGAGAAACTAAAGATAAGGTGGGCCTGGTGATCTCACTGTCCATTTTCTGCTAATAACAATGCATTTCAGAACTGCTCAAAGGTCTCCTATGTCTTTGAAACATGAGCACCAGAGTTCAATTTCTACCCAAATGATTATAATACACAGGATAGTGCGAATTCTTATTTTCTACGTAGTCGTGTTTGCTGTAATACCATCAATACTGTTTATTCTAAAGAAATGCCTGGATCTCTTTGTTCTATCTCCTTAAGAGACAATCCCTCTGATGCTCCTGTCCTATCATTTCTCTTTTTTCTCTTTTCAGATGAAGGATCCATCAAATTCATACCTCTCTTCAGAGGCATTCCTGAGGAATGTTTATGTTTTGGCAGTTCTTCTCTTCTTGGCCCTTATCTTACAGAGGACATTCCTGCAGGCTTCCTACTATGTGACTACAGAAACCGGCATCAACCTGCGAGGTGCTTTATTGGTGAGCTAAGATACTGTTCGTATGATCTGTTAAAAATATAATCTGTTAAAAATATAAATCTGCAGCTTCGTTCTTTCATGTATCTTGCCCTTCATCTAAACAGTCAATGAGCAGCATTATTTTGAGAGGAGAGAGGTCTTGTATTTTTACACAGAAAACAGAAAATACGAGTATCACTGACACAGCCAAACTAATAGTAGCAGTTTCTTTTGCTGAAAACATTAAAACACTAACATGTGGAAGTTTTACACTCATGTGTTCATATAAGAATGCACGATGCTACATATATGAAGATAAATGATTTCATTTTGGCTCTGTGTCTGCTTTGTGCATTTGCTTATGATGTTAATCTTGCTCACTGTGAACAGAGTCAACTTGCCCAGTATCTTTGGCTAAGCTCTGTTTTCCTGGAATACTATCTATATATCTTGAGTGGTGATTTTGAATATTTATTTCAAAATTTATTTGAGCTCTGTTGCACATAGCTCTGTCAAATTAGATGGGATGGGACCAGGTCATTTCCAATCCTGTGTACAAGTCATGTTTATGAACTGCAGCCAGTAGCTGTATCTAAGGGTAGGAGCTGAGGCAGGAATATCGGACCCCAAACTCCTCAGGGAGCAGTAGCACCTTGCGCAAAACAGAACCTGAAATTGATGTTTTCCAGGTGTAACTAACTGTGGGAATATCCTATCAACATGGAAGCTCTTTTTTTTTTTTTTTATGTGCACTGTTTGGTGCACATTTCAATTAGCTGTTTCAAACATTTTCTGCTTTCTACCAGGTAGATATTACAGCCTTGGTGAGGATTCAGTGCCTGATTATTTCCTTGTGCTTTTGTGACTCCCAGTTGCCATACAGGAGATTCTTAGGACCATATGCAGTGGATGTAACTCCCTGTGATCTGCAGACATTTATGTCTAATTCTATAGAAGCTTTCTTGCTTACAGACAAAACAGACAAAGAGCACTAATTATTTTAAAATCTTATTTAAAGTTGCACTATGTGATATTTTTTCATAACTAAGGCTTACAATATTGTCTTTTAAAATTTTAGCAGATAAAAACCCGTTTCCCACTATTAAGCTCCTACAGATTTTGTGGAAATAAATGGCCAGGTAAAGGAAAGAAACTGAAAAGAGTACGTGGCCACACAAATCAAAACTCCGTAACATGAGCTTAATTATTTTATTGAGCATTTGAGTATAACTATTAACTACCAGAATACCTATGCCAGACAGTGTCACAAAAGGACAGGCTCACTGGAATGTTTATTAAAGAAAAGGTGTTAGTCTGTTCCTTAATTCTGATGTTTGGTTGTGATTTTATTCTATTTTAGGTCTACATTAAGCTCCTGTCCTTTTAAGAGGAATTGGGGGTGCTTAAAGTCTGTTCTCTCTCTCGATCTTTCTCTGTTTCTCTCTTTTTCTCAGCTGAGAGACTGAGAGAAAGGCTGTGTAGGTAACCACCAATAATGCTGTTTGAAACATCCTGATGTTGCTATTGCTTTATAATGATAACATTTTCATGCATTCCATTTTATTCCTCCCCCCACAGGCGATGATATATAATAAGATCCTGAGGCTTTCCACGTCAAACTTGTCCATGGGAGAGATGACGCTGGGACAAATCAACAACCTGGTTGCCATAGAAACTAATCAGCTAATGTGGTTCTTGTTCCTGTGCCCCAATCTGTGGGCTATGCCTGTTCAGGTAGAGCACTGAAGTAAGGGCTTGTTTCAGAGACCCTCCGACCTCTTTGAAAACACTGCGCGCATCTAGCACACATCTGTGGGACTACTCCAAAACCCAGAGGGGAACCGCTAGTGCTTCGCTGTCTGATCATGTCCAAAGCACTTGCCAGGGAGAGGACTAGCAAGCAGGACTGTGGCCTATATCCTTCTTCAAAGGCTGGGAGGAGGCTACCCCTGCAAGGGCTAGCTATGAGAGAGGATTTTTCTAAGCAGGATTTCAAGATCAAGGATATGGTCTGCAGCTTTCAGAATGATGACCTGTCATCCTTTCCCTGTTCATACATCTTCCAGTTCTGACATGAGTAATTGCCTTTATTTCTGCCACATGGCAGCAGCATAATCCACTGACCAGAACAGAGCTCAAAATATTAATGTGTTTGCAGTGTCCACCTGTAACTGTGTGCTGTGGCAGGAAGGAAGGAATGTGCTGTGAAGGAAGAGCAATTGGCTTCAGTTCTGTGACTGACAGCATCACTGACAGCTCGCAGCATTAAATGCTCAGAGAAGCTCTCGTCTAAACAAGAAGTTTAGTTACTGTAAATTCTGGTTCTTAGCAAGGCTGGAACAGAAACTGAAGAATAGCAGATCTGTAGGAAGGAAAGGTGGATATTGTTAGCCTGAAGGAAATCTTCAGAAGCATCTAAATGGCTTGACAACTTAAACCACATTGCTTTTCCATGTACCCTGGGCTTCTATAACGCTTTCCAAATTTTAGCTTGGGGTGGGATGGGCATGGGCATTATTTATAGGTAACACAAACATTAAACAAATTAAGAAGGGATAGGAGCCATTCTTATATTAGATCTGAGTTGCCTTAATTACTGGAACTTCCTGGTATCCACAGTCTATTGTAATAATCATCAGTGTTACTACCACTAATGGAAATAAAACTTCCCAGTCATCCAAAGCAGCCCAATCGCTATTTTTTGGAGAAAGACAAAAAAGGAAG
Source organism: Crypturellus undulatus (assembly GCA_013389825.1). Lineage (NCBI taxonomy): Eukaryota > Metazoa > Chordata > Aves > Tinamiformes > Tinamidae > Crypturellus > Crypturellus undulatus. Next base: position 193,308 of record VWPW01018745.1, read on the forward strand.
AAGAAGGAAGTAACCCATGGTAACTATGGGCTACCATGCAAACTGGAAAGAGTGACCAAACTGTCCTGTCATGCCTTATGCAAAGGAGATGATATTCAAGGAATATCTCAAGAAACAGCAACTGTCAAGGCAGCCCCCTCCTCAAGGAAAACAGCTTCTAACCAATAGCGAAGTTACATTCAGCAAGTGTAATCAAATACAGTAATTGGCCATATGCTGCTGAAGACTGTATTTACTCTTAGAAATTTAGTGTATTTATCAGCGCATAAACTGATATCAAGCCCGAAATGTCATTGTAGGATCAGGCCTTGAGTAAGACCTTCAGGCTTTATTCCACGTACAATTTTTTGCCCGTAATTTTATACAATTCTGCAAAAGAAATGGTATCTAGGTATATTAACTTACATTACAGGGGCCTGAAAATCTAAATAATGCTTTCAAAATGTTGAACTCAATTGTTTCCAATTTGTGAGACTTTATACTGAACAGACAAATTTAATGAGAGAATTGACTCATTTAAGAGAGAACAAAAATAAAAAGGAACTAATTCTGTATGTCATGTTATCACTGAGGATGCCTCTGCACAATTATGTGGAGCTTTATATAATAATACTAGTAGTAGAGCTTGTATTAGTTCTGAAACCAGAATCATAGTAGGTACATCAGAGCCATTCCCAAATGTGAAAATTGTGCCTAAACTCTTTGTAGCACTGAGTAGCATCTTGATGCTTTCCTGCAGAGCCGCACGGTATTGACATGCAAACTCAGGTTTGTGCCTGTGATGAAGCACATCATCATCTTTCAGTGCAAGTCTGAGATGTGCCTCCATCTCTAGTTTGATTCCTACAAACAGTTAAACTGCTTATTAGAATAACAGATTTTTTTTTTCTTGCTATCGTTCTGACACACTGAAATCTACTGTCTTTTCTATGTTTTCTTTTTTTCTTCATAGATCATAATGGGTGTGATCCTACTCTATAATTTGCTTGGAGTCAGTGCCTTGGTTGGTGCCGCTGTCATTGTACTGTTAGCTCCAATACAGTACTTCATAGCTACAAAGTTGGCTGAGGCTCAGAAGAGCACTCTCGTAAGTACTTTATTTTAGTGACATCTGTGATCCAAAAATGAAAACAAGGAAGCAGAAGTTCTGAAATTTATTCTTGTTTTAGTTCGCGTTCATGTTAAAAGTTTGGACAAGGCATCACTTAATTTTTCCTCCTTCTCTTTCTATTTTTTCTGTGGCCCAGTAAAGCTTCTGTCTTTGTCAGACAAGGAACTGAAAAAGCATATGGACCTTGCCTTCTCTACAGAGAATAGCAATTTCACCAAATAGCACAGCCTTCTCTCAGTTAGAGTCTAGGTTATTCTGAACATTAGCAAATAATTATAGAAGTAGAATATTAAGAATGTGAACAACTGCCCTCTGAAATGTCTAGAAGTTTTATATTCTCACCTCAAATCTGATATCAGCTATCTGATATCAACTGGCATTGCTAGATTAATCTGTATTGCACATTCTCCAGGACTGGAAGTTTATTTTACTGTCTAATCTAGTTTACCCGTTTTCTAATGTTTTCTGATACTTTGTCTAATTTTTAACTTTATTCTCATGATCTTTGAACTTCTTTATTCAACCTTTGATGTTTAGAGAATTCAAGTATTTAAAGATTCCTCTCATCTTCACATTCAGGAAACAAATTATACTATATAGAAATAATCTTCAGCATACTTGAATCCTCTTGATTATGCCAGTTCCTATCAGCAGAGTATTTTTTCAGAAGTAATCCCAAACTATCTTGTTGCTCTTTTCTGAAATTCTTCTGACTGATTAAAATCTCTTTGATCATGATGTTGCCAAAGTAAATGAGCATTGTTTTGCCTGTGAGAATCAGTTAACAAAATACCTCAGTAAACATCTCACCTATTTCATGACCATTCTGTATGCAATCCACATGGAACCTTCTGTCTATTATTATGGACACCATAACCCTAGAGATCCACCTTCCTGACTTTCACACAATTAGAAAGATTCAGATATTTTGGTTTGGTTTATTCTCAGAAGAGGATTTCTTTATGTTTTTTCCCCATGAATGTAATCATTTTAATATTTCCAAAGAACATGAAAGTCTATGTTTTACTTTGAATGACGACTGGAGGCAGGTAGAAGATAACAAACAGACAAAACTGCAAATCTTTATTTAAATTTGCAACAAAAATAAGAGGGGAAAAGTATTCTCTCTAAAGCTACAAAACATTCTCAATTTCTTATCTCTGTTTTCCTTTTAAATACAGGACTATTCTACTGAGAGATTAAAGAAAACCAATGAGATATTAAAGGGCATTAAATTATTAAAGCTCTATGCTTGGGAGCATATATTTTGTACTAGTGTAGAAGAAACAAGAATGAAGGAACTCACTAGTCTCAAAACCTTTGCTCTTCATACATCTCTTTCCAGTAAGTAACTACAGCTTTATCTCTTGGAAATGGATCCTGCTCTTCTTGTCAAAATTGTGCCTGTGACATTTTTTTTTGTGGGATGTGATTAAAAAAAAAACTGACATATATAGCACAGAAATTTAAAAATATATAGAAAAAAAATAATAATGTTTCTTTTGTAGTAAGTCTTCAGTCAGCTTCATTATGACATTACAGTTGTTGGTTGTTTTAAAGAAAGGAGTCTCAGGATAACATCAGCAGTTTTGAATACATCAAAAGATAAATTACTGCCTAAATTTCTTGCACTGTAGAAGATTTGAGAGAGTAATATTTTAGTTGTGTTGCATAATAGTTGTTAGAGCACATTCAATTTTTTTATCCCAGTTCACAAAAATATACAGATGATATAATTCCTTGGCTTATTTGTATGTTTAAGATCTCTCTCTCTCCATCAGAGAAGGAAATTTCTTCCCACAGAGGAATTTTCCTTTGGGAGTTTTAATTGCTTGATCTGGAAATAATTGTAGTGCCATACAACTAATTCTAAGATTGTTTTGCTTGCTTCATATAGTCTGATGCCTGTTCTATTTCTCTTCCACAGTTTTTATGAATGCAGCCATACCAATAGCAGCTGTTCTTGCGGTAAGAAATGATTTTTTCATCTTTACCTAAAAAAAAAAGAGTAAGAAGGAGACAAACAGACAGACAGAAATGACACAGTTGCTATTGTGGAAACAATTGCTCATAAAACCTGCAAATGAGTTGGTGTGCCTCTGTTGTCTGTGAGATAGTGCCCATTTCCAAAGCTGATATTCCACTGGCTGTGATTTGGATAGATAAAAACACAAGGAAATATAAAACTTCATTGTCAGAAAAAAACAAACAAAAAAAGCAACAAAAATAACTCCCATAAATTTCCTAGCAACTTGGAAGGAGACTCATTTACGAAGCTGTCATTTTGCAGGATTTTCAGGTTTTTCCACTGTGTAGCAATGAAACTCATTCATCTAACAGCACAGCTTAAGCCATCATCTCAGTATTCAAATAAAACCTTAGCCTGGAGTTAGAGGAAAAAATAAATTTTACTTTCCTCTGGTGAGGTTCAAACATCAGGTAAGAGGAAATAAAGCGTGTTGGTCATTAAGAAGTCTTGATAAACACAATTCTGAGATCATTACTCAGCTGGTGGCATATTCCAGAACTGGGTGAAATGTGATGATAGTTCTATATCTGTGAAAAAAAAGCATAACCTTTAGCAGTATTTTGCTGATTTTCCTGGGTAGGCTGTTTCATCCAAAGTCTGAAATCAATTACAAAATATTTCAAAACACAAATGCTTTAATTTTACAAAGATAATTTTTTCATGCTTAAGTGCATAATCACTGAAATCACTGGCAAATTTTAAAAATCTTTTTCATTTTAACCAAAGACATTTTTCTCTTTGATTTAGTGGAATTTACCCCAACTAAATAGCATATAGTTCTTGGCCTTGATTGGGCAAAATATTTTGCTTGTTTTCTTTCCTCATCTCTTTTCAGACGGTTTTTATGCTGACACTCTTTCTCTGATTTGACAGACTTTCGTGACTTATGCATATACCAATGACAAGCCTCTGCAGCCTGCACAGGCCTTTGCGTCCCTGTCACTGTTCCACATCCTGGTCACACCGTTGTTTCTACTCTCCACTGTGGTTCGTTTTGCAGTCAAGGCTATTGTAAGGTAAGCAGGGTAATCCGTTTTGTTCCTCCAACCCTTGACCACCTGCATTCAGTAACACAACAAGTGCTAAAGAAAGGGTTGTTTCCCCCACCTTTGTAGGATTAGAAATAGGGCTCAGAATGATCAAAGATCTGAGAGAAAACAAGGTACATGTTTTGTTTTATTGCATGATATATAGACAAAGAAATGTTCCCTTCTTTTTGTAATTTCATCAGCTTTAAGTCTGGTTTCAGAGCCCGACTGTTCTTGCTTCTCAGTGCGGTCAACCACTACTGCTCTCACCTAGTTTGATTTTGGGCTCTAGCCAATATAGGAAGGGTAGATGAAGCCATCTAGCAAGACTGGCCTTGTTCATACAGTGAAGAGCAACTGACTTAACTTTACCCGCGTAAAGGATGCTTTGCACTTTGTGCTTTGTGTCTTCTATAAGGAAAGACAGGAGCAGGAGGCATGGTAAGGCAAACATTTGAGTTAAGCTTTTGAGGCTTAAGGAGCAGCATGGCAGGACAAGGATAAAATTGGCATGAAGTGGGAAATACTCAAAATTAAAAAAAAAGGAACTCATAAAATATGTTTCTTCTTATATGTGCCAGCATTCATTTATTTCTCCAAATAACCTTAAAAAATAGCAAAGCAACTTCCTTTGTGCTGGGCAATAAATCATTTAGTCTCAAGGAAGTTTGTACCAAGTCAAATTTTCAGACTTTCAGTGGTTTATATGGAAAGAGTCGTGGTCATGAGGCACTTATGTAGACATGCACACTACCAAGTTGTCCCAAGCTGCACAGGCTGACAACTGGCTGAGAGTAACATAGCAGTTGTGAAGCACTAGTGGGATGTAAAAACCAGACTAACCTTCTGACACTTAAATATAGTCCCCCCTTGCCAAGTCTGAGGCATTTTGGCAAGACATTGCATTGTTGCTGCCTCTGGTCCCTCTTTCTTGGGTAACAATAATGATAAATAACAATCAAGGAGACATTGGGCTTCACAGCTTTCTGCCAAGCAGCACAGTGACATGAGAGAATTTCCCTAGGTTGAAAATGATTTTTTATTAGTCAAAATCTCAAGTTTCCTTTATAAATCATCCTAATCTCTACATCTCTGTGCTAAGTTTAGCATACTCCTCATATCAAAATGGCATATGCATTTTCCTTAGTACTGCTGGCCACCCCTCAGAACATTATTTAAAGACCATATTTGCCAAAACAAACTTCACCCTTTGGCAAGCTTACTTCCTATCATCTTTCTCCCATGAACCTCATATTCCCCAAGTGCAGAGACATTAAGAATGGATGCTTGGGTACTCAGTGGCCTCTGTCATCAGTCAGATACGTGTATATGAGTACATGTGCCTTGATGTTGTGATTATTCTTTGGTCAGAACCTCCATTTCACTTTAAAGAGTAGTTCTGGCGACATGAAAGCTTTTGACTGCCCAGTCCTCATTCAAAAGCAAAGTAATGATTGACCCTAGTCTTTTCAGGCAGACAAAAAAGCCTCTCACTTTCTACAAGAAGATAAATTCCTGCTTGATGCACTTTTCCTGATAGAGGAAATTCTGCGTAGCCTTGCTTTTGTCTGCAGCTTGTTGATCTTCCTCTGACTTTCTTGTGCTGTCTCTGGTGTAAAGTGAGAACTCAGTGAAACTACTAATCACTGGTTCTGTAAATTTGAAGCAAAAAGATGAAGAAGTACTTTGTGACATCCAGTTGTTGTGTACCTTGCTTCTGCAGGCTTGAGTTAGGACCACATTTTCCCCATGCAATGAGTTACACATCTCAGACCTGGGCTTATGAGAACAGTGCCATGAGCTTTCCTTTACCAGGAACTCAGAGGTAGATGGCCCCAGACTGGGCTGAAATGAGAGGCAGCCCTAGAGCAGGGGAAGGCTGGGAAGTTGGAAGGGACAGCAAGTGCTGGAGTAGTTCATGGGGCCCTGACATATTGCATACAAAAGCTGCTGAATTGAAATTTTCAGAGGATATAACTAGATGAATGACCCATTTTTGCATCCTGACTGCCTACAAAACAGAGCAGAGACAGCTGCCAAGACAGAAACCACCCCACAGAGCTCTAGTGGCAATCACAGCTCTCCTCTTGGTTTCTAGCTACTAATATTGTGTTTATTTTCTTTCGTCTATCCTTCTTCCACACAATAATTGTTCGTTTGCTGTCTGGGTGACAGGCAATCCATGAACTTCCCTTGGATTCCTTCCAACATATCTTGATGGCTGGACTTCAGACCACTGAAAAAGTGCCCATAGAAATCTGAGTTTATTTAACTCACTGTCCTATTTTTTTCAAGTGTACAGAAGCTGAATGAGTTTCTCCTCAGTGATGAGATTGGAGACGACAGCTGGAGAGGTGGGGAGAGCTCTCTGACTTACGAATCCTGTAAGAAGCACACGGGACTTGTAAGTTTTGTTTTATGACACTGAATTTCCAAGCAGAGAGACCATATAGCCCAGTAAAAGACCAAAGACCTAATAGATATGGGTCAGGAGTTTTAGGTTTTGCCTGGGTCTAACTTGTAAATGATTTTAGAGAAGACAGTTCCTCTTTCAGGGTTTTCATCCTCTACATAGGAATCTATGTATGTTTCTATCCCATGAAGAGTCCCCAAACACGCTTAAGGACCACAGAAGTGCCAGTAGTTGTAAAAACTTCAAAACACACAAATACATTTATGTAGGTTTCAAATTCAACCTCCTCTGTTTTTATGAATGTCCCATATGCATTTCCTGTGGCTATGAGGATTGCACAGTACATTGCCACTATATTAATAGAGATTGTACCATATATTACCAACATGACATGTTGGGCATTTTTAGGTAGGACTCATCCTTGCTCTGGGAAACTGAGAATTAGAGGGGGGACGAACAACACTGGAGATTGCCGAAGAGAAATTAACTCCAAAATGCTGTTTCTGGAGTGCTAAATATTTTATGAAATTGAGAGAGATTTGAGAAATGTGGGAAGACAAACAAGAAAAAAGTATAGAAAACAAGGAGATGAGTTTGAAAAAGACATTTTCTATTTTGAGGTTTCTTTCTGTAAGACAGAATATTTCAACTGTTTCAAATTGATGATTTCATTTGAAAGAATTACCATAAAATAAATTTCATTTTGAACTGAATTAAATAGGTTAGCCAACCTGAAATAGCATTTTCTTTGCTGTTCTGGTTTAACAATAACAATAAAGGATAAAAAAATACATTTTCAGTATTTTTGTTTGTTTGTTTGTTTGTTTCTCTTGTCCATTTTTCACCCAGCCCTGCAGACAGGCAGACAAAGTCTAGATGATGGGGAGAGGGAAAAATAAAGGTAATGTCTATAAAGGTTAAATCCTTCACTATAGAGAGCCCAGCTATAATGAATCACTAAGTTTACACCTACTCAGCTCAACACAGTGTCACTTAGAAATACTCTAGAGAGTCCTGAATGATCTAGCTCCATAATCACTATCATGCATTAGCAAGGTGCTCTAGCCAAGCTAATCTGATCCGCTTCTCACTCCCACAGCAGGTCTGCTTCCAAGAACCAAAGTGGTAGCTCTGCATGCCATTGCACTCTGTGTGACACAGCTTTGTTTGGAGCTACCTCAGGTAGGGTAGAGTTACCTAGTGATATCTTGAGGAGGATGACACAGCTAAAATTCCACGTGGGAAACCAACATTATAAGGATACTTCCTGTGATTCAGTTAAGGGTGTTCAAAACATTGCAAAATGTGCTTCAGAGCAGTGTTCCTTTCTTGTAACTCATATTGAAAAGCACTGGTTTCTTTTTGTGACCTAGGATGGTGGGAGGGAAGGGAGTGGATTGTCCAAGTGACCAAATGCTGTCATTTCTTGGGAATTTCAACTTTGCTCCCTTCTGTACTTCACCGTGTAGCACACCAAGCCCATCAACAGGAGACAACCCTTGAGGTATCAACTGGAAAACTATGAACAGCCATCAAGGAGGCAAACACGTCCTTTGGAGATAGATGATATCGCGATCAAGGTGGTTTGAAAACATCAGCTCATTCTTTACAAGGAACAGGTTCTCTTGCTCAGTACTACAATAGTACCAGCTAATGCCCAATTGCTGCTGCTATTCGAAAGGCAAATTGTCCACTACAAAAACAAGCCCAAAACCCTTAAATAAACTGATGCTTTTGCCAAAATTAAAATGAGAAGATTTACTTAAGAGCAGCTCTTTATAGTGATCCCCTGGCTTCTGAAGATCAGGACGATATGAAGGGAAAAAAAACACAAAATAATCTTATATGAAGAAATCAATATAGATTGTTTTTTGACTTTCCGTCTGTACACTCTTTCACTGCCAATCACAGTTTTAAGAAAAAGAAAGCTGCTCATTTTTTTTTTTCCATTTATTACTGATAAAGAACATATTTGATTGAATGTGCTGTAGTGTTTCTAATATTTTCTGACAAAATTCATATGAATTAGGTATGCAAGTTTCAAATAACTATTTGCACCAAGTTTTGTCCTAATATGTCCCTGTTCTCTATCGGAAGAATGGGTCATGGCCATGCTAACTTCCAAGAAAGTATGCACAAACAAGGCCATGGTCCATGGTTCTACATTTTTTCTTAGCAACAGAATTGCCAGTTTGATACATGAGTTAACTCAAGACCATCTCTATATTGTATTTCATGCATGTTATATGTATGTATATATAACAGTTCCTAATCACAAACTTATCTGTGTTTGACAGTGTTTTTTAACCTAACTTTTATTTTTGTGTGTGTGAGTATGCCTCATTTTATCAGGATTTTTGGTAACATTTTAGACCCAAGTCAGATATTCTAATTTGTTTCCTCATTTGTTTACATATCTAACATGCAATAACTGTTTTGTAGGTGACCAATGGATACTTTTCCTGGGGCAGTGGTTTAGCTACATTGTCCAATATAAACATCAGAATCCCAACAGGTAGGAAAAACATACAGCTTAAACATGATTTATGTAATATCAAGTTGCTACTAATTCCATTTCTTTATGTTGTGGCATGCATAAAAGTACAAAACATTTAGTTTTTATAAGGAAAAATGAAGGATGAAAAGATATACAAGGTCATGAGCTATAGGAGTCATGGAACTTTATCATTAACCTAAAATACTAGAAAGTAACAAAAATTCTATATTTAATCGTCATTATTATTAATAATAAATTATTAATATTAATGATTATTATTAATAAAAATCCCAAATAGTAAGAACAAAGTCAACACTAAGAAATATGGAGTATGGTTACATGAAAATTCATTGTTATTTTTATAGTCATTTTTTTAAAAGAATTTTAGATTGATCTGACTAAGGATTCATCTGCTTCCATATTTTGTTTCTAGCAGTGGCTACCGGTGGGTGCACAGGGACACAGCAGGCATATGTTATAACCTCTTCTCCCATTCTTTAAACTTACTTTTTCCTGGTGTCCAAGTATTGACAGCTCAGAGCATTTCCTGAGCCTCATGCAATTAGTCTGTTCAGTAAGGCCCATTTACTTTCTCTTTAAAGTATATGTCCAGTCTGTCTCTGAGGTCCTGCAAATTTCTAGAATCTACGACATCTTTGTTGTAGGAGTTGTGAGGAGTTGCAGAGGTTTACAAAACATTGATTTGTCTTAGAAAACTTACACAGCAAGTGTGAAAACTAATTATTATTTTCTACTATTATTTTTATTATTGAAATTAAATTTCTGACACTGCTATGTTGGTATTTCTCATTGGTAAGAGTAAGTTGGTATTACTTATTGAATAGTCATATTTTATTTTAATATTCTACCAAGTGCTTAGTTTTAAAACAACTTATTGCCTTAGCCTAACTTATTACTAAGTCAGCCTAAAGTATTCTAGATCTTTCTGCACAACTAGGAGTCTTAGACATTTGTGCTGGCCCTGTCCAACACTGAACGCTAGTAGAAGCTCTTTGCCCGAAGATGCTTACAACCTTAGGCCATGATCTTACCAACTGGGTGATCCAGTCTAACAACTTGACTCATCAGTTAGTGAAAAGCTAACCTGGCAAATGCAGTAATTAGCAAAGTTAGTGAGTTCGCTCGCTCTATGGGGAATATCTGACAAGGACTAGTGCCATCACAGAGTAAGACTAGAGAGTGGAGGAGGACATAGGGGAGTACAGCAAAACAGGAAAGAGTTAATGGAACATCTTTTTTCAGTTGCAGTGACCTGTTAGATCAGCCCAAATTTTCATGGAACCACAGACTGAATAAATATTCCTCCCTTTATATCATTTCATCCTAAATAACCTTCCCAATGTAATACGTTTCTACACATTATATGATAATATGTCATGGAGGTATTCTGATACCACTGGATATTAGTGTGTACCTGCATGCTTTCAGAGTATTCTAAGATGATTACATGCAATATTGATCATTAACATACTGGATAATAGCAAACGTAGCCACCTATTTAAAGTGCTCGAGAATTGCATCTGCTGGTCTTGAATTGAATTGGTTGCTTCTTTTTTAAAAATGTGCTTGCTGTTATTATTATAGGCCAGATGACAATGATTGTGGGTCAAGTTGGCTGTGGCAAGTCTTCACTTCTCCTTGCTATTTTGGGAGAGATGCAGACACTGGAGGGAAAAGTTCACTGGAGCAAGTATGTTTCCTATAGTTCTTAACTGCTGTATTCTTTTAAGAAGGAAATGTGGCAAATAACAGGAATTTCCATAATGTCACCAAATAGCTGTTTGGTAAGAACAGTGAGGTGCAATATGCATTTGTTGTGTTTCATCAGAAGTGTTTTGCTGCCTAGTAATGTTTCATATATCACTTGCAAGTTATGAAAATAATGACATTCTGCAAGGAGCGTTGAAGGGATGGGAAAGCTGACAAATGCAAAAGAAACAAAAGGGCTCCGGTTTGGATTGCTACCTATATTATTAAGACAGCCCCAGTGTTTTCCATGCTGTTATACTGCAACTGTATGCCTGTGATGGAATGAGAGGCTGGAGCTTCTTCGATGTGTGGGAGCATGGGCATACAGGAAAGGTTATGTTTCCCACTCAGTGATGCTGCTGCTAGCAGAAAAATGTTATACAACAAAATGTGAATAGGGCTTTCCCCTACCCCTGGTATCTGCCCAAGCCTTGGTCTGTGGAAAACGATGTAATCCTTCACACTTCACAGAAAGCAGCTGGGAGGCACTGAATACCAAGAGAGTTAAGGATCAGAAGACGCTGTTGTTGAGGAGAGAGTTGCCAATGAGTTTAGGCCACATGAATTCAGGCCCAGTGAATTAGAACTTCACATAGATACTAGGTGGAACTAACTGTGTCTGTGATTTTAAAGATCAATTCTGTTTTTCTAAATCATTAGCATTTTCTAAATGCTAATGAACATTCTTAATGAATATTTGAATAAATGAATCACAAAATAGCTGGGGTTGTAGGGAGAGGTTCACCATCTGATCCAACACCCAATCATCTGGTCCAAGTAGGGCCACCTAGAGCAGGTTGCCTAGGACCATGTCCAGTTGGGTTATGAACATCTCCAAGGATGGAAACTCCACAGCCTCTCTGGGCAATCTGTTCCAAAGTTCAACTACCCTCACATTAAAGAAGTATTTTCTTACATTCAAGTGGAATTTCCTGTGTTTCAGTTTGTACCCATTTCCTCTCGTCCTATAGAAGGCAGGGAGGGTCTTTTGTTGCTGCATCCCTTGAATTGCTTTATTTCTTTCCTACAGCAAAGTTGAAAGCTGGATACTTTTTCTGTACTAATACATGTGGCATCTTTTGTTCTCTAGCTGTATGTCAGTGTTTGCTATTCTAAAATGTATGATTTCACTGGAGTAGTAGGTACAGTTTGAGCCAAGGCAAGAATAACTTTTTTTTTTTAATTAGCCACAAGCTTAAACTTTGATGAACAAAGGATACATGACCTCTAGTAATAGTATGCGGCACAGTTAATTCCTTTGAAACATGCAATGAGAATGTTGCCATCACAACGGGGCATTTTGTTTTCTGAGTAATTAAAAAAAAAAAAAAGCAAGGATTGACCAGAGTGTGCATTAAAATTATTCTCATGACTTTTCAAAGACGTATTGGAGAAAGACTGTGAGAATCTCTCAGAAGCAAGGTTAAGGAAATTATGAGAAAAAAAAAAGCAGTATCATTATGAGACAGAGACCAAAAGTCATTACTTTGCTGATGCTATATTTTTAACTAGTATCTGGGACTGGCTTAACATGTATCATTTCCTATTGAGACGAGTTTGAGATTTAGCAGATGTTTTCTTAGGATTATTTCCTAAATTTGATAGTGTTTCCAAGTAAAGATTTCCAGTAAAGGTCACATTTTGCCCAGTGCTTTATGAGTGTATGCTGTGATTAGTAATATGCATAGAGCCTTTCATGTTTTCTCCTATGTAAACTGATTCTCCAAGAAACTCTGCTCAGGTATCACAATATTCAAGAAAGACTAAGTTGTTATTATTATCCGTTGATTAACAATCTCTAGATAACCGAACAGATAATTACTATTTGTGAGTATCCGAGGCCTTACTGAGTGATTGTACTAATTCCAGCATATAATTTGCTACTGCATTGTAGCTGAATGCAAACACGGTTATGTTCGGCTGACAATGTCAGACTGCCTGACAGAGAGATAAGTACCTCAGGAGCATACCTCGGGTATTTCACTAAATGGCTGCTGCTGCTGTGCTCAATAAAATCCTAGTTAAAGGGCCTATCTATGGCCCCACAGGATTTCTCATACATGACTAATGCAGCTACTGATCCAGGGATGAAATGCAGGCTAGGTGAATTCCCCAACAAATTCAGATGGATTATATTTTAGCCTGATTTATATTCCAACAAACTTGTCATAAATCTTTCTGAAAGCCCGTCGTGGAGCTTGGGTACAGTATCGCTGCTGTTGTACCAGGATTGTCACCAGGTCACTGTATTGAGGAAAGAAAGTGTGTTAGTGCTTCTTTCGGTAAAATATCGGCCAGGACAACTCTTACAGGCCAGATTTCATGTCTTCCCAGTTAAATGAGACATGTCTCAGATATTGTATAAACCTTAAACAAGAAACTGGTTTTTAGTTTCCCAGTGAACAATGGACTAGAGAAACTTCTTAAACACTCAAGTGTGAGACTATGCAGACCCAGTGATTCAGCTAAGCCTTTTATGAGAAGCTCAGAAAGGATATGAGCTTCAAACTTGCTTAAGTCTATGTAGAGACAGATGTGAGGAATGAACAGAGACATGTATTCCTCACATCCACACCGCCTTATACAGTCAGAACCATCTTCACTTGGTATACATCTTCTATCTATTGAACTTGTTTGTGTGCGGAAAGGTTACTGCGTGCCAAATTAAAAACATGAGCAATGCAGGAATTAGGAATTAGATCCTCACAAATGGATTGTTCTGTACTCAAACAATGAAAGGGCAACTGCTTATCAAAGGGTGCAACCACAGTAGTTTATAGAAGACACAAAACGACATTATCCGTAGAGAGATAAATGGTTGGCTGGATAAATGTCAACAGCCAAAGTCTGCATAACTCCTAGTCTTGCTATGACGGCACTGGCTAGTAGCAAAGATTGGAAAATAGAACAAGATAAATTGGTCCAAACTATAGGATGTAGTATGTGCTTGATCCTTGGAAATCTCTTGCCTACATTAGAAAATTAAATGGTCTGTCCCACCGCTATGATGGTATCCAAGAAATTTGGTATCCCTTTATTCTCCTCCATATTCATTTTGCAGGCTAAGGGATTCTGGGCCCAGTTAGAGATGTATTAGTCTGTTTTAAAAGGTCCAGAGTTAGCATACAAGTTGTCCAAACTTTGGCTAGGCTTTTTTAAAAAATCTTTGCTTAAAACTTTGATTAAAATATATTTCTGACAGATCAGTCCATGTAGTCAAAATTCATATGATTATTACATACGATTATCAATCTGATTAGTTTGCTCTTTTCTAACATTTTAGAATTGAGCATCCCATGCCCTATTTTGTGGAATACATATATTTTATGATATAGAATAAAAATCAGTATAGACAATTGCATTTCAATAAGTAAAGAAATCAGTGAAGATTACTAATCCCACTGTGCAAATAAAAGCCTCTTTGTAGAAATCTCAGGAGCTTCAGTTTCAGCCTACTCCCATGCCCTGCAATTGCATCACTTTTTTTGAATTGGGTAATAAAGTATGAGACCAAATACTGAATCTCCTTATTTGTGAAGGCCCCAGCTCAGCATGGCCTTACATATGTATTTATTTATGAGATTATTCATGAACATGGGTTCTCACAAACCTCTGAATTCAGGAGAATTAAAGCACATTGTCAAGTTACGCATGCAATGAAATATCTAACCAAGGAGGAAGAGTTGAGAAATTAGGATCCTAAAATTAGTCTTTGTCCATTCAATTGAATTATTTGATTATGATGGAAAGCATGGTAATTCTGGTAAAGAATTAAAAGGGCTTGTGCTAGTTCTTGTGAAACATTACAAACAGGCACTCCCAAACATATCCTTAGGAGCATTATCTCTTTTCTTGCCTACCATTATAATGCACTACTTGATAAAATTTTGTTGTTTTGTAATAGCAGAAGTTTTCTTCTATTTCTTTTTTGTTTATTTTCTTTGTTTGACTGTGTTTCTCTTCATTAGACCCCACCTTTTGTTTTCTTGTAACTTTTTGTCATTGTATAGAAGACTGGAAGTTTCTTCTGAATAAAGCACCACCTTTTTTGAAGTAATATTTGTTCTGAGCCTCGATCTATGGCTCTCTGACCCTTCAGAGAGAATCAAGAGGGCTTAATCACCTCTCACATTATAACATTTTGTCTGACTATTGGTGCTCCAAAAAACACACTGATAGTGCCTCTCAAGAGACAAAAACTATCATCAAGAGAATTGGTCTGAGCACATAAAGCAATGTGTCCCAGTTCTGGGAAGATGTTAAATATGTGAATCCAGCGTTACAAGAGCTGTGCTATGAGAATGATTCTGCCCTTTGCCAGAGTTGGATACTATACGTCAGAGTGGGTCTGCTGTTGCTGGAATCCCAGCAGCCAAGCAGGCACTTCAGTGTCAGCAGTAAAATACTTCATCTGGAGGATACATAGGCTTGGGAGAGGAAGATCTATTTTTTTGAAGTTAGGCAAATAACATATTAATAATTTTTTATTTTGCTCCTTTATAATGTCTACTTCCATTTACCTGGCATAACCTCACAGTTTTAGGTTTTGCAGTTTGCAATGATGTGTCGTCATTCCTGGCATTGGAGATCATCACTGTCCCAGACCTCCCTGGACTAGCATTCCATGTCCTCAACAATGTTGACATGACAGTTAATAACAAGGGAGAGCTGCAAAATCTTTCATACTGCCATTGCGTGTTCTTGAAAATGTATATCTATCTCCTGAATACATTCCTTAAGAAGTGAGGACTGACTGGAAAAGCCTACATGTTGCAGTATCATGGCTGTCTTGATGCAGACTCATTTTACTGTGTTCAAATCCTGTTCTGATTCAGAAGTAAAAATGTGTTATCTGTAGCTTACAAAAGATATTTACAAAGCTTGCCATAACTCCTAGAGAAATTAGACATTCGAATAGCTGTTAACTTTTGCGGGTCATTGGTGGAACAGTATGGACAGCCTTTTATATATCCAGGCTATATTAATAACTCAATTTTTAATAGATATTAGGCTATACTTTTCATTTTAAAGACATTTTCTAGCATCACTGTAATTTGTCTGTTCAACAGCTACACACTATAGATATGAAACTATTGAAATTAAAAAAGTTATATGCAGCTATTTACACTTTGCTTCCCATTAAGAACAAAAAACCCTGAGTTCTTAAAATTATGTTTGCCTAAATATCCAGTTTTCCTAAATATCAAACTTGTACAAAATGTTATTCTCTATATTTCCAGCTTACTAAATGTCATTTACCATAACTTACAGTGTAAATGAAACAGAACCTTCTTTTGAAGCCTCCAGAAGGTATTATTTTACTTTTAGTGTATTTGAATACATTCGTTTCTTCAGAATCTCCTTGAACCTTCACCTGTGTACTTTTCATCCATTTCTGTTTTCTTACGCCAATAATCATTTACTATAGGATTAGCTGACAAGTTGTATTAAATCCAGTGGATCCCAATCTTTTCTAGCTGTTGTACCACTACCTCAATTTAAAGTGTAGCATCTTAAAAAGGTCCAAATCTTGGCCGAAAGATACCAAGTGCTCCCAGCTCCTATTTGACACCCCTGGGAGTCCTGTGGGCCTGTGAGACATCACAACCTGTGTACATTTGTTTGCGTGTTTTCTGGTCAGCGCTGGGTTTTGTGCTATTCCCAGCTTCCCCGCTGTGCGCCAGAGCAAGGGGGACAACATGTACAAAGGGAGCCGGGTGTGCTCCAGGTGCAGCCAGCTAGTAATGCTAGTAATGCCCTGACTGCTTTGAAAGGGCCTGCAGTTTTAAAAGAAGGACAAACTAGACCAAAAACACTTCATCCATGGCAGACAAGTAGTGGCACACATAGCTGTGGTTGGGAGACACATTATTAGTTGATAGCTGATAATCCCAAGGACATATTTCCATACTAGCATATATCAAACTGCTACAACTGCTAAGAATTTTGGGGGTGCTACTGATTACTTCTAACCAGCTATTTCTCATACTCCAGTGCCCTCTCTCTCAAAATCAAACTCTAGATACTTTCAGGCAAAACCATGCCAAAACTTTGGTCAGATATGATGTAAACAAAGAGACTGAGAAGGAGCATTAGCATTCAGATTTACAAGTCATTACCAGTTCACCCCAGCTTCCTTACACATCTCAGGTATCTCATAAAATGTCTGAGACTGTATGATCTTCTTTGCCACAGAACACAGGCAAATCATCCAGAAGAAAAAAAAAATCATACCCCAAATGTACACATTTTTTTAGGTATTTAAACATATTTAAATTACCTTAAAATTGTTAGACATTTAAAATTTATCTAACAATTAATTGGTAGACTGCAATGATTCCTTCCAAATATGTATTGGACTGCCCTTTTTTCCAATATTATGTCAGTCCATTGAGGATGAGAAAGAGTATTTCAGGTGAACAGCTATAATCTAAAATTTCAGGGCACAATGAATTAAATTAACAACTTGTCTGACAATCTCATCATTTTGGCTATTTATAAATCACTTCTGAATTGAAATTGTAGATATGAAATCAAGGTATGTGCATACCAGAAATTTATAGTAAAACAACCTATAATACAGATTTTGCCATTAGGGGAGAGAGTGGGTGCTGTTCTAACAAAAGATCTCATTTAAAGCTCTTATCTCCACCTTTGTAACCATTGCTTTGCCTATGTGTTTCCCTTTTTTTTTTAATGAACACTAATCGTTACCTTCCGCCTCTCAGACGTTTTGCAGGGGTGCTTTGCTTTTTCACTCATGTTTTTTATTTGCCTGTCTCTAGTAGGAACAGATACTCAGTGGCTTACGCAGCTCAGAAGCCGTGGCTATTGAATGCAACGGTCGAGGAAAACATTATCTTTGGGAGCCCATTTAACAAGCAGAGGTAACTACTAAACCACTTGCAGTGGCAGAAAAGGGAGGTTTGCGGACTCAGAAAAATATCAGGGTACATGTTACTACTGGGGTGGATTTTGATCACCTGACTTCAGCCCTTTCAAAGGCAAATTTCTCCTTTAAACTGTTCCTCAAGGGCTTCCTCTCTGAGATGAGTGTCTAGAACATGTGCGAGAAATTAAGCATTGGCAGTGGCCCTCTCTCTGGTTTGGATATGCATATTTTTGAAGTAGCTAAAGTTAGGTGAGAAGAATCTCATCCTTGGATACGAATGACATCTTTAATTTTGTTCAGTGGAGCCTGAGTTTGTCAGAGGACTGTGGAAGTGGAGATACTAGACAGTTTCCATTGAGTTTATGTCCTAATACTGCTGTGATCAAAATACCAGAGCAGCCACTTCATTTGTTAAGATGGGGTACCTCAAGAGTACTTACCTCAAGGAAATAATCTTAATTCTTCCTTGGGAAATAATAATAATAAAAAAAAGGACTGTGGTAGCTGAGGTGTGCAGCTTCTATTTTTCCTATCCTGCATTTGTCCTTAAGTACTTAGGTCCTTCTAAAAGGTCAGCTAATACATGCAGTGGAAAAAGTGATTTGGTTCAAGGAAAACAGATTGCTGAAACTTTCAGAAGCAACTCTGACTTTAAGTCATGAAAAAAACACATCCAATTCTTCTCAGTGTGTGCTTAGCTAAGATCCATGACTACATTCCTGCCCAATAAATATTAGCAATGAGTGAATATCTCACAGTCCAGATAAACCCATAAAATTTCAAGGGACCAAATTCTTACTTAGTGCAAATCAACCTAACTTCACTCATGTCAAAGTAGAAAGGCTGAATTACACCACTCAAACAGTCTGATCCCAGCTGCCTGTTAGCATATCATCCAAGATACCCCACAGAGTTAGAAATGTCCTAAGAGATTCTGAGTTCCTGTAAATGGTTTCCTGATTCTGGCAACACTGTAAGAACCCTTTGTCCTGTAACATCACGCTGAAGTAAATGAAGAGGTACTAAAATGGAGAAGAATAAAAACTGATTTTAAAATGGCTTTAAATACTCCAGAGTCCGCAAAATAGTTTCATGGCAGAGCGGTATGGGCTCAGTAATTTAAGTCATCACATCCATAAAAAGCAGACTTACCAATAATGATCTCTAATAAAGATGTCATTTTTTATGACAGTTGGCCAGCTTGTTTTTGCAATGATCTGGCCATCGTAGAGCCTCAATAACTTAGGAGTGAAACCAAGCTGGAGATTTTTGTGCTAGCAAAGAAAATTGTTGGTTAAATAACTACAGTGACTATATGTTTTTTACAGGTACAAAGCTGTTACAGATGCATGCTCTCTGCAGCCTGACATAGACTTACTACCATTCGGCGACCAGACAGAAATTGGAGAAAGGGTAAATAATATAATGGCTTTTATGTCTGCTTAGCCTATGTATAAAGAAGACTCTCTCTGTCTGGATCCCAGACAGAGGCTGGGACCCTAGCCTCATAAACAACTAGTAATTCACCAGGACTTACAGCAGTTATTCTACATTAATTGCTACAGTATTCTGATAGCCATGACGGTGAGTAAGATATTATGACAGTAGACAACATCAGCATGTGATCTCTAATCTGGAGAGCTCAGGACAGAGGTAAATCCAAATAATTAATTTTGTTTCGGGAAATCAGACTTTTCCTCTATGCAAATACTGCTAGATTTTCTCCAACAGTATTGGATTTTAGCATGTAAAAAACACAGATACTCAAGGAATTAGTATTTCATCAGAAAACTATGGAAAATTCATACCTGCAGTATGGTACACAATGTTTATATGGCAAGGAGTTTTTGCTATAAGTACTGCAGTAAATTTATCCTGTATGTTGTGTCCTGAAAGAAAATATGGTTACTTGACACTGACCTCAAACAAGCAAAGTTTTATTCCCAGGCTCTTGTCATTTGTATGCTTATTTATCAACAGAATTAGCACTTTGACCAAGCTTTTGCTTTTTATCAGGACTCTGTGTAATCACAAAATACCACATTTCTCATGTTCTGTCATAATGTTTATTCAAATATGCATATTTCTGATCCATTATATTCATTAGGGGATTAATTTAAGTGGTGGCCAACGACAGAGAATCTGCGTAGCTCGAGCACTCTATCAGAACACCAACATTGTCTTCTTGGTAAGGTTATTCGTTCTCATACTAAGCATGGAAAGTTAGTAATAAAACTGTCATTCCTTATATTTAGCTTTCCTATAGGGATTTGCATTTAACTCCCCATCGGAATCATAGAGATAGGGAATAAACAGCCACTGGAGGCAGTACCAAAGCATACTGAGGGACTGGTGAAGGATGGATCTTTTACAGAGACTAACACTATGAGTGTAACAGATTGTTTAACTTGCACTCACTTGCAGTGATGACCTAGCATCAACATGGTTCTATTAAAATCAACAGGATTTTTGGATAAGGTAAAGCATGACAATGTGGCTAATTCTGGGGAATGAACAGGTTGAATGTTCAGCATTTAACTGTTTAGTATTTACTTCCTTGCTGAGAGACCCCAGGAGAAGTCAAGAATTTAAGTCCAAATATTGTCTTACTGCTAGCTATAGTCACTCAACGTGAAACACCAAGCCCTTCTGCAACTTATTTTGGAGGAAACTAATAAACACCTGCCTCTGTTCATCTCATCCGTGTCAGATTCTCATCAAGATTAGCCCAAAATTTGGCTTAGATCACAGCATTTTCCATTTTGAATGGGAAGTTTCAGATCTAGTCTCCCTAGTCAGGTTTACTCCATACTGTCAGTGCCACCAGCACTGCACAAATCTGGACTGAGAACTCAATTGAGTCATGGTTATGAATCAAAAAGCAATGGATCCTAGCTCACTGTTCCATAGTTTAGCCCTCTGACTAGGTCTTAGTCATTACAGAGTGCTGAAATATTATAAATGGCAGATATTTCCAGTTTTTGGAAAACTCCTGAAAGAAAAAAACCTCTGTTTTGACTTTTTATTTTTATTTTTTTTTTTATTTCAGGATGACCCCTTCTCTGCACTGGACATTCACTTAAGCGATCATTTAATGCAGGAAGGTATTTTGAAGTTTCTCCAAGAAGACAAAAGGACCCTTGTTCTGGTGACACATAAGTTACAGTATCTACCGCATGCCGACTGGGTAAGAGAGGAGACACCGTGATGCAGATTCGCTAATAGTGGACATACAGTTGAAGCAGATGATGAGATCACTATTTTGGGCTGTAATTGAGTTCCTTCTTCCTGATTCTATAACTTTATACAGCATGTATTTTATAGTAATAGGAACAATTTTACTTTCACGGGTTTTACACAATTTTATTGGTTGAAAGCCACAGAAGAATTCTGACATAATTGCAAGTATGACTGTTACTTATAATGTCTTGTCCATGTTTTTCACAAGTAAATTTGAGTACAGATAAGAACAGCTGTAGAAATTTCAGTCTATGAAACTAAGTGTTTCTTTGTCAACAAACTTTAAAAGTTGTTGATAAATATTTATAAATACAACAAACAGAGACATTTGCATAATGGTTATTGCACCAATTCTGAGACAAGTTTTCTAATTTCAGATCAGTGATTATGGTCACATCACTGAGTAGATTTATTGAATGCTTTCTCTCTTAGATCATTGCCATGAAGGATGGAATGGTGCTTAGGGAAGGGACACTGAAAGATATCCAAACCAAAGATACTGAGCTTTATGAACACTGGAAAACTCTGATGAATCGTCAGGATCAAGAATTGGAAAAGGTAAAATAGGAACATTTGTGCAAGGATGTGCTTTCTGGAAGGATTTTTCTTCAATTAATTTAAAAAATCAAAACATGTCAAAACATTTTACCTGCACTTTAAGGAAGAACTCGTGAAATATAAGGCGCTTTGAGAAATGTAACAGATTGTCTAGGAAGTGTGTGATATAGCATCGTGGGAGTCTTCAAGAGCACATGAGACAAACATCCTTTTGGGATGATGTGCATAGCTTATCCTTTGGAAGAAGTAAACTAAGTGTTTTTCTAAAGTTTCTCATAATCCTATTTTCTGAGAGACATATTATCGTTCCTGTTGAAGGGATTACAGTTGGATTCAATGATCTTGAAAGTCTTTTCCAACCATAATGATTTTATGATTCTATGATTCCAGAAGAGAGGGAATAAAAGAATGCAGGAAGGAGAGAGGGAAGAAAGTTGACAAAGAGGGACAAAAAGTCAATGAATTTTCGGAAAGATAAATCCTAAAATACAATGCTTTTTCTTTCAGTTAAATAAGTGATCCAAATAAACTGTCTTTGAAGTTATTTTTGGTGCTATGACAGTGTCGGACAGCTGAATTCTCAAATTAATTAGAAGATTTCCTTATTATAGGATATGGAAGCTGACCAGACTACTTTGGAAAGAAAAACTCTTAGAAGGGCAATGTACCCCAGGGAATCCAAAGCACAACTGGAAGATGAAGATGAAGGTAACTCTTCATTACTCTGTTAACATGTAACATTGCCTTTATGCTTGAATAAGAGCAGTAACCACTTCTCATGGCATTGTTAAAATAACTATAGAAAGCACACTGGCTTTCTGAAGGCTCCTACTTTTGGTCCATACAGGAGAGTCTTGCCAAAAAGCTAATCCAAGATGCTAAAACCCAGTATCTTCTTCCTGGGGTAAGATAGAAAAACACAGGGAAAGGAGACATGTCCATACAGTTGACAGAATGCCTGCAAAATATAGAAATCGCAGGATCATAAAATACTTATCTGTAACTTCATAGCTGAAGAGTAATCTGACGTTACCTTCTAGTCACCCATATTTATGACATTTTATCTGCATCCTGACATGTGTGTCATTTCAACTTCAGGAACTGCCCTACTAATTCATTTTTCATGTTGAGAATCAGAAATTTGTTTCAGGTACCATGAATTTAAGGCTGTCTAGTAAAAACAGGTCAACATCTGCCTTCCTCGAGTATCTGCTGCAAAGCTGTGAGATGTTATAGTCTTATTATTTGAAAAAAAATGTAATCTTTAAAAGTTAATGTGTATGCATATATGAAATATCCATCTTGCAGAGCAAAAGTCTGCCACTGTGGTGTATTTCAGTAGGATGTGAATGATTATCATGTAATCAAAGGTAAGACTGGCAGAAATCTTAATCCAGTGTCTGAGCTCCTTTATATATATAAAATTTTAGTACTTCTAAATAAAGTCAAAGTGAAGCTCTCTTATGTAACAGATGACAGAGCCTCTGGATGGAAAGCTTGAAAGAACATTCTACATCTTTCCATGAAATCCTAAATGCTCTGTTGACTGTATAATAAAAGAAGCTGAACAAGTTGAGAAAGACCTTGGAATGTCCAGGCCTAGTATTTACCATAAATGCAATAAAAACTGAAGACTTGACTTACAAAAATACTTTGTTAACAGAACTATATCTATTCAAAGATTGACAGTTTATAGAGTTGCTCAAAAAGGATGAGGAAAGTCTTATGAAAATATGTCTGGAGTGTGAAGTGTTTGCTGTTTTAAAATGATTAATTTGCCATAAAAATTATCACTAAAAAGAACAATTCAAAACAACAACAACAAAGTCAATCAAATCCAGTAATACCAGGAATAATTCCCTATGAAGTTCTGAATCCAGACTAATTTGATCAAATGTCTGAGTCACAGAGGAAGAAGAGGAAGAAGATGAAGATGATAATATGTCAACTGTCTTGAGACTCAGGACAAAGATGCCATGGAAAACCTGTTGGAGATATCTAACATCTGGAGGATTCTTCCTACTATTTCTGATGATTTTCTCAAAGTTGTTAAAACACTCAGTTATAGTAGCCATAGATTATTGGCTAGCTACGTGGACATCCACAGACAATGCAAATGAACCCAGGAACATGGATGATGCTAAGAGCACAAAGAAGGTGGGCCATATCTTGGACTTTGCTAGGAAAAAAAAAGTGTTCTGAAATAATTATTTGTTGTTCATATAAAAACTAGAAAGATAGATGTCTTTTTTACATATAGAATTATTTAAATAATTAAAATATAAAGCAATTCATTTTTTAACTTTTTCAAACATACAAAACTGAAAAAGAAGCATGTTTCAGATTTGAAAAAATGATTGACTTATATTTTCAAAGGCAGAAAACTTAAGCTAAACTTTTCTATCTGTGTTTTTAATGATCCAGTTTTCCTAAGTACTAGGTATCCAGCAGTGTTCTACCAGATAAAAACTATTTAAATAGGATCTGCTTATTGCTGTAGATTTGACTTATATACAAATGTCTCACCAGAATTTACTTGGTAAACTTTCAGAAGGCTTCTATTTGTTTTAGACCTGCCAGATTAGTTTAGGATTTGCTCTGTGAATTTTGGGGGTCCTCAAACTTGATGGTGTGGAACTTTCCAAGGTCTCTCAAATTACTAAGTTCTTGAGAGGCTCTACTCTTGTTGCTGAATTTCTCAGCTAACAATTTGCATATTTACATGCTTATCCAGTTAGTCTGTCTTCACAGTTTGAAGTATTTGCACTTCAGGGTCTTGAAGGATGCTCATCAGTAGCTCAAGAGATCTTTAACATAGCCAGATCCTCTAATTATGTGAACTTGATGAACTGCAGTTCCAAGATAGTTCATTTATTTGCCCAAGATTGTATTAACATAACTATATACTATGTGCATTCTGACATAACAGCTGATTAATGCCAACTACTAATTTTGAAGAGCAGTGGATTGGGGTCTGAATAGTAGGAAAAAAAACCCCAATGTGTTTATTTCTGGGATTGATGCATTTCTCATTTTATTAGACCTATCATGTTGCTGTGTTCAGCATCCTTTCTGGAGCTGGAATTGTCCTTTGCCTCATCACATCTCTGACTGTGGAGTGGATGGGTCTCACAGCAGCCAAGAACCTACACCATAATCTACTCAACAAGATCATCCTTGGACCAATCAGGTACAGCAAAAATAAATGTTCCTCCTAAAAAGCTACTCGATTGGAAACTGTTCCTCGTAACGGGGAGGGTACTCCTGTTAAAAATTCTTTTCTTTGTCCTTTATCCTTCAAATCCTCAAAAAGTGAAAATAAAGTGATCAGGGGAAGAACATTTTCATGTTGGATCATGTGAAATTGACCACTTTTTTTTAATGAGAGGTTGAAAGGAAAGTGTCTAGCACTGGTTAGCATCTAGACAGCTAGCAGCCCTCAAGGCTTGGATGTCAAGGAAGATTTTGAGCACAGACCTCATTCAAGGCTGGCAAGGCTGAGCAATCAGTCTGCAGTTGAACGATGTGGACAGGAGGGCAGGGTGCCTGCAAAGTGAGTGCAGTTATCACGGTTCTTTCATGAAATGACTGAGTCTCAGTGCCCTGTCCTATACAGGAGATTGAGCAACAGCCAGGGACAGGAGATGACCTTTGGGACGGATTTTAATTCCTATAGGAGCCAGAGCATGAATGAAAGAGCAAAGAACAAGATCACAGATTCTTTGGAAGAGGAGGCTTAAAAGTTAGTGGGAAAAAAATGTTGAGAAGCATTTGGATAATCAGAAGGCAGACATTATCATCTCGTGTATTATTCATGTTTGCTGCTTGATCTGGAAAATGGCTGGACACAAACTTGTGTTCTCTCTGGCCAGGCTTTGTATTAAAAAAAAATGGAAAGTCGTGTCAGTTAACTTTTTGCTTTTACTTTGTTTGAAAGGTTCTTCGATACAACTCCACTGGGGCTAATTCTAAATCGCTTCTCTGCTGATACAAATATCATCGATCAGGTAGACATATGAACATATTCTTTTTTAGAACATCTTGGTTCTGTAATGTCACATAGCTACTGAATAGGTGATGTATTAAAATGCTCTGTAGAGAAAGGTATAGTGAATAAGAAACAGTTCTGGAGATGATAATAGAAAAAGACAAATGCAAATAGAAATTAAACATATCTTTTCACAATCAGCCTGGGACTGGTTGCTTCTGCTGGAAGTTTGGGCTAGCAAAATACAGGATTTGTTACTCAAATCAGAAATATATAGGGTAAAATGTAACAACTTTTAGCATATGGAGTACATGTGAAATGGTTAGATGACCACTATACAGCACATATAAATTTAGAGCATTCAGGAGAGAAAGCGATGCTTCTGCTATGCCTGTGAATCAAAAATGTTTGGATGAGCAATAATCCTGAATGTAAGAGTGGTGGGAACACAGAAGAAGAATTGCAAAGCTCTGAGAAAGAGCATGCTATTTCTGTAAATATTTGGTATATCACGAACAATATCTCTTTCTTGCCTGTTTTTTTAAACAAGATGTAAATGGTTCCTACATCCCCATGATCTCTGAAGCACTGACCTCTAGAAAATCCTAATGACTCATTTTTAACCTCTGCATGGTACAGTAATTGACCAGTAGGAACAGAAAGGTCTAAAGGGAATGTCAGTTAGTGGACAGTGATGGCTGTTCCATGTTCCGTATGGCTCCGTAGGCAAAGGCATGTAGTGGTACTATCTGTGATTTTTGTCTTAACGTATTTTATTCTTTTTGATCTAGCACATTCCTCCTACCCTGGAGTCACTTACACGGTCCACCTTACTCTGCCTGTCAGCCATTGGAATGATCTCATACGCCACTCCATGGTTCCTTGTTGCCCTCGTGCCTCTTGGGATAGCTTTTTATTTTATCCAGAAATACTTCAGAGTTGCGTCCAAGTATGTATTTAAAAAGCTGTTCTGAAGATGTCTTTTAACAATCTGTATGTAATGATTTTGATGGAATATGAGCTAGCTTCCAATTTGATGGAATTGAAGCTAGTCAAAGAGAAAATTTGCCATAGTGACCATGGTATCCTTTCAATCCCGAGGCATGCGTCTGAGACGTGTTTTGGAAGATGTCAGCTGACCTGACCTTAGACGTGGTGTTGTGGATGTGATGCTAGCCACATCACTCTCTTATACTGTTTGTTCCCAAAACTAGTGAGCACGAAGTTTGCTAGCCAGCTGACCCAGCTGAGATCTGGTCAAGGCCTCTTGAGGTCAAAAAGGTCAAGAATGGAAAATAACTTCCTGGATTAACATCAATCACACAACTTTTTCCTCATCCTAATGAGAAAAAAAAAATCCACAGAGTCATTTCCACTGTAGTGCAACATTTCATATTCAAAATGGTTTGGCTGATTTGTAAAGATTCCTTTTTTTTCTTCCAGGAAAACAATGTCATGATTTCTTAACATTATGTCTTTCAGTGCTAAATCCAATCTATAATTTGTAATGCATTCTAGGAAGGCATTCAAAGATTTTTTTTCTTCTCTTTTCTTTTCTTTTCTTTTCTTTTCTTTTCTTTTCTTTTCTTTTCTTTTCTTTTCTTTTCTTTTCTTTTCTTTTCTTTTCTTTTCTTTTTTTTTTTTTTTTTTTTTTTGTTCATNACTAATGTTTTGTAGAATCTATGTAAGAGACACACTGATTTTTCAGCTGGGCATTCCAGTACAGGCAGTCTCCAGTACAGACAATGCTCTTATCTAGATAGCTCAAGAAAGATTTCTTAAATTAATGGGTGACACAGAGCACAGAATCACATGTAATTTAGTTTCACATTAGCCTACTGTTCTGTATCTTTCCCCAGAATTTCCAAGAAGATTTATTCAGAGGGAAACTCTGAAATCAGAATTAGCAAAACAAAAAATGTTTAATTTTGGAGTAATTTGTATACAAAATTACAACAATATACAAAATACAAAAGGAACCTTGTCCTTTCCCCATCAGTTTTCCAAACCAATGCTGTACCTGGCACTACAACAGATCTCAGAACGGACTGAAGAATCGAGAGACCTGTTTGCATTCCTGGCTCCATTACGATTTTCTGAGTGTCATCCTGTCCTGCTACATATAGCAGTGTACACTGCTTAAACGTCTCTCTTAAAAATACATAGAAATAAGCAAAATCTCACACATTACACCTCAGGGTAAAGCCTCCATCCATTTCCAAACCTGCTTTTTCTCACTGTCAGCCATACTGTGTAAGCCAGCTATAGACTGGTCACTCCTGTAGATCAGCATAAACACAGACATATCCACTGGCTCTGCAATTGCTTATGCTGTGCAAGCCCGTAATTACCTCATTCCTTTTATTCCATTACAATTTTCTGGGAAAATCTGTGTCAGCAAGTAGTTTTAAAAATCTATTTGGATTAATTTTAATAACCTGTGAAGAACCCAGGATTGAGTTGTGTTCTTTTACTTTATAGTAGAAATGAAGGATGAATGCAATGGTTATTTCTAGAAAAGTTACTCTTGTGAAATGTTTGATGAAGAAATGGACTGAGCCAGTATTTATGACATGCTTGTGTGTAGCACTACTACCAAGGCATATGAGCTTCACTAATTTTTAGAAATGCAAATATTTATAGTATTTCTTGCAGCACTTGACTCCTTGTTATATTTTCCATTACATCTTTCAAAAACTGCTGTGTATTTTCCATCGTATATTTGAAATAGAATGCATTTATCATCAAAATACAAGCAGCAAATTCACTTCTGTGTATGTAACATTCAGCATCACAGTTATTTTTCCTAAACTATCTTATACTGTATGCCAGTACAGTACGATTTTAAATGAGAGTTTAAGGGGCTGCAGAAGAAGCTCCTATTATGCCTAGCTGTGACCAAAACCTAGAGATGTCTTGGAGATGAGACTATTCCCTAACTCAGAAGACTTTAATATCAAAAGAGAAATGTCAGGTTCTTTTTGTTGTGGAAATAGTGTTCCATATGCTCCTGAAAAGACCATGTGCAATAGAATGTATATTGTTATTATGCCGTACGATATCTGTGGGCAGAGATGTTTGCACTCTAACGGATGGCTTTTGCTTCTCTTACTTGCAGAGACCTCCAAGAACTTGACGATAGCACCCAGCTGCCTTTGCTCTGTCACTTCTCAGAAACAGCAGAAGGACTTACTACCATTAGAGCATTCGGGTCAGTAAAACAAATCATACGCGAGAGGGTTGGCTTCTGTTCTGACCCTTGCAGCTTGCTTGGAGCATGTCTGAGGGCAAATTACTTGACTTGGTGAGCTTTAACTAAGACATCTCATAGCAGGGAAGCAGTATTTATTCTGTTCTTTCCTCGTCGCACCTTTAAACAGTGGGGCAGATTTTTAATAATACCCATTTTTTTCTGTATTGGTTTGCTGCTGAGTTAAAGATGGTTTTCAAACTTTGGAGGTGTTTAATGCCTTATTTTGACAGTAGAGAACTCTCCTTTGCAGGGGAGATAACACTGCTTCAGGACCCCCACAGTGTCTCCTACAGTCTGTGCTACCCAAGTGCCCCTGAATCATTTCTGTCTTTAGATCCTTTAGTCAGGGAAACAGCATTATTTTATTCTCTACCTGAAAAGAAAGCAGGAAACCATGGCAGAGCAGAGACTTGAACTTAATATTCTAAAACCTAGTCCAGTCCATCAAAAGTGAAAAATGAAATTCCAGAATAATTTAGAATTCTTCTGATTTTCTATGTATATTTTTTCGCTTCTTACCGCATGAAAGGTAGATCAAACATTCACTAGTTATACCAGCTACTCATATAGCTAGTATAACTGTTAAAACACCACCTCAGTGTTGCCCCAATGGTATCTCATTTTGTGCCTTGAAGGACTTCCGTGCAGATCACACTGCACTGCTATTTACACATGCATTTGATCAGCTTCAACTCAGCAGGGGGTCGCTGACATTTTTCCCAGTGCTACTAAAACCAGTTCATCTTAGTCAATAAATATCCTGTAGGCTGAATTTAACACCGCATGCCTTTTTCCAACAAGATGAAGGTAAGCTAGGTAGGGGAGAGCCAAAACCCCAGAGTCGGTAGCTAGAAGAACTGTCTTTAATTGTCACAAAAGTATGACAAATTTCCTTAGACCTTCCTTGCTTAATATCCCACCTTTAGGACCCAGGCTAAGAGTTCAGAGTGCTACAGAAAGGACTGTAGCAGGACAAGCAAAATGTTGTTTCTTTGTTGAAGAGATGTGAGCCAATGGTCAACAAAAAATGTTCTAACAAGCTTTATTGATCACGGTGATGTGTATTAAAAACATAAATCGTATTTAAGGCTTGACACTGACACACAATTTGTGAGAGTTTCAGAGTGGCCTTTCATTACATTATCTTCTAAAAAAGGAGCTAAGTACTCTTTGGAAATCATTCAGCTGTACCTTATGAAACCACGAGGTGGGCTTGGACAGCAGAGAGCAAAAGGCAGCCCTCAGAAAGGAACAGGAGTTGTAACTGATGGTTTGAGTTTTCCAAAATCACCATCAGTGGGAATCAAAGCCTTTCCATTGCCCCATCTATGGTCCTCCGTCCACCAAACCTAAGGTCTCCAGAAGCTTTTATCAGCAAGGTCAAACTTGCTAGTAATCCTGTTAGTCACTCGCTGCAGTTTGAGTTCAGGGTGTTCTAGAATAAAATAGAGCAGCTCCTCACATAACTTACCACAAAGTAGCACAGTTGGATCAGAAAGCGATTTCAGTGACCTTTGCTGTTTGTCATCTGACAGGATAAAGGTCTAAGACTGTCCAGAGGATGAGCTGGACGTGGATGAGAAGATACAGATTGAGCATGTCAGATTTTCCATTAGGAAAACAGGAGTTTTGTTGCCAGAAAGACATTTTATTCACTGAATCTTTGCTTCTCTCTACGTCTTTTCTGTTTCAAGTTGTTATTCAGGGGGGGTTGCTTGTCACGTATACAAGCTACACAAAATATAACCAGTAAAATGTTTCAGCATGAAAAGGCAAAAATACTCTCAAGTATTTTGGCAGAACAAGAGTTATAGGTGCTTCCCAGCAGAGCCCTGAAACTTTGAATTAGAAGAGCTTTTCAAGATAAAACAGATGATAAGCTGTTGAAAAAACAGATGATAAGCTGTCGAATGAAGTTTGGCTATATTTTAAGTAATAGTATTGACAGTGGAATATGACATAACAAGATGCCTTCCATCTGACTACCCATCAGAGCCTAAAGTGCAGTAAGGCCCCATAAATTTAAGGCGCTTATGCCAAGAGACATTTTGCCTCCCAAACCTTAGGCATTCTTTCTTTCACTGTTTCTTAAACACTACCAGCATTATGTGGGAGGGAGAAACAAGAGGCTAAGAAATAACCCCTCATTTCTGTAACGTAGGTATAATTTAGGCATGATCAGATTTTAAAGTAACAGGTAAGACCTCAACTCTTTCTCTGGAGCGTAACGATTTGCTGCTGGCTTGTAACCACCCACCTGAGAGATGGCTACAGGGCAGAGGCAGTCTCACTTTACAGTTATAAAGACGACGTGAGCTGCAAAGGAAAGCAGGCTCCCCTGGATTCCCTTGGCATCCTAGCCTCTTTTGGGACACATGCTCTGATGCAGAATTGAATCGAACGTAATTGCTTGCAGAAGAAATTGCTCCCCACAGTAACTTTTCCAGGTCAGACAGAGCACTAGCTGCACACGTGGATCCTGAAGGGTTTTATCCCGAAGCCTGGCAGTGGCACAAGTGCAACAACGTTCGGCTTGCAGGGAAAGGAGGGAGTTCAATGCTTCACGCGGTTGTGTATGAGCGTGGATATGTGTTGTAATATAACAGCTTTGCTTTTGGCAGGCACGAAGCCAGATTTAAACAACGTATGCTGGAACTAACGGACACGAACAACATTGCCTACTTATTCCTGTCAGCTGCCAACAGATGGCTGGAGGTCAGGACGGTACGTTCAGTTTAGTCCCGGCTACGGTTTTGAAACCTTGGAAGCAAACAGAGACTTTGCCTGAGGCAGAGGAGGAGATAATAACGAGAATTAATCTCACAATGAGATTATACGTGATGTTCCTTAAAATAGATCGGATTGTTTAGGTTAAAGTTGTGGGCTTTTTTTTCAGCTTTCTTGGCCAGGAGCAGAAAAATAAAAGGCTCCCTCATATTTTGCTGTGGTGATGTCTGCTGTCTGAGGAGAGTGCAAGAAAAAACATTTACATAACTTGAAATAAGGCTCTTTTCTACTACTGTGCAGCATCTTGCAGGCTTGTCCTAGAAGAAACTATTTTCAAAGCAGAGCATGGTGCTTAAGTAGTTCTTATGCTCTTTGCCATCAACACATCAGGGCTGTGTTCTAGGCACCGTTCAGCTTCCAGGCCCTGAGGTATCTCCCCAGCAAAGGGTTTCATCCTGCAGCTGTAATTTAGAGTCCCCATCTGCAGTGACCTTGCTCCAGCTGTGAAAATAGACTCCATCTTAAAAACAAATGGCAGTAAGACACAGTGCGGCCAGTGCCAGGGAGTCAGATTCAGTGAGCCTTTGATGAGGACTCTCCCTGGACTGTGCAAAAGCAGCTTCCCTGAGCTGCAAGGCCTACATGCCTGGAAAGCAGAATAATTTTGATTTCCCCATTTATCTTGCACTACAAGAGCAGGGAATAAACGGAGCTATGAACTTGTCCTTCCAGACATATCCAGAGAGCAAAGAAGTAAGTTCTGCTAGACATGTATAGCAATAGGCATCCTGTATCCTCACTTACACATCCTGATACGCTGTTGAAGCAACAAATTTCTGCATTTTTTAGGCACAGCATTCGCCTGTGCATGAAGCGTTTAGCTTCCTACAACATCCAAGATCAAGTTGAACTTGCTTCCAGACCAAAAACAAATAAAGAACAGAGCAGCATGCAAGCTTGGAATAAGCTGGGGCATTGTTCATTAATGTCTCACAATCTTAGGCCTGCTTACACTAGAAATGAATTTGATCCAAGAATATGCATCACTTCATCACAGCACTTGAAATAGCCTAGGCTTAAAATAGATCATTTAGCTCTGCCTAATGGCACAATGAGACTAATATAATTCAAAACTTTATAGGATTTAATAGCAACTGTGAAGCCTTGTCCCAATAACTGATGGAGATACAAGAGCTTTGTGCTTCTAGTGCATGTTTTCATTGTAGATATTAAGCTACAGTCTGTGTCATCTGCTTATCAACACTTCCTGCAGACAGATGAACTGGGCAGCCATCACTTCAAATCACACAGGTAAAGATTCCAGGCAGGAAATTATCAAACAGGCCAAGAGCAGTGGGAGTGTAGGAGGGCCACAAGCTCCAGCACCTGGAACTCTACACAGGAACACAAGCAGTTGGCATTCAATTCAGAACAGAGGCACACATCAAGAAGATGGGTTTAAGCCCCTTCAAAGTAATAGATCTTTCTGATAGCTCCTCAATAGCTTTTTCTGTATGGTAGGTCAGTCATAACTAGGGCTGAGATCCTTTGCGTATCTTCCTTCAGGTCTCTCAGGGCATGGAAGAAGCAAGTGCTTGTAGCCCCCAAACAGCACAACTGTACACAGTTATACAGCTATACACAATATATTGCTCTACTACCATTCTACTGCTTTTGGAGTCCACACTATGTCGCTCACAAGCACCCACATCGCCCACAGACTGAGTGTACTTTCAGACTTAAGGCTGCCTTCACCATGTGCAGGGCCCCTCTGTATGACGTCTGCCCACTTATGTCCATAAAGTGTGTGCACATCCCGTATAAAACCCAAGCAGTACCAAAATCCTTCATGAGCTTTGCAAAAACACTGATGCTTCTTTCTTTTGGGGAGTCAAGCCCACGTAATGGAGAGAGGAGGGGGAGAATTTATTTCTTCTAGCAGTAGGAATTAGTGGTATCAGTGTAACACAATCCTCATTTTTTTAAAAACCTTTTTATACCTCCTCTTTTGCGGGGAGCCATGTTGAGATACCCTAGCACAGCTGGATTTGCAGAAAATGCTGGCCTGATTTAACTGCATTCAACAAATTACTTTAAAGTGTTTCAGGCTGGACACCCAAACGAGCTGACCCTTTCTAGGAAAAAAAAAAAGAATTAATGACTAAATATCATTATAGACATAAGCCTTAGTAATAGCTATACACTTTGTAACTTAAGAAATTTTCTTGCTGCATTGTAATGCTGTCTATAATCTTCTTTCTCTCTCTCACTCTCTCATTTTAGGATTACCTCGGTGCTTGTATAGTTCTTACTGCAGCTGTCACGTCCATCACCGAGGAACCTAACTCTGGATTTGTGGGGCTAGGTCTCCTGTATGCTCTGACGGTATGTACTGAGGCAAAGCATAAGAACTATCAGATTAATATATTACTTTCATGGTAATTTCAAAAATACGTATACATAGTTATCTTCCAGCTTTCTTAATCTTGAAAAAAACAATCTTGCAAATAATGGATTCAAGCCAAAGTTGAGAGAGTTCAGGGCAACTTGGACTTACTTCAGGTTTCATGAGCCAATTAAAAAAACACAACCATTCCCAGGCCCTGCATGCTCCCAAGGAGAGCAGGAAAATTAAAAGTGCGTAAGAGGACCTGCTGTGCAGTCTGTTTTGCACAACACAGTGTTAGTTGCGCCTGCACAGGGCAAAATAGGCCAGAAATTGCTGTCCCACAGACTGCAGAAGCAAAAATATCATTGAATTAATCCAAGAAGAAGAGGACAAAGCAGGATAAGGATAATAGGAAGAAGAATTTTTGAAATCAGGGCTGGAATGGTAAAAAGCTGGTTGCTTTACAGCACTGGCAGGAGGAGCAAATATCATAGGGAAGATGGGAGTATAGGTTTAATATAATTTGTCTTTGTGCTTGGATGCTGGCTGTCACATGGTTACAACTAAAAATCCTCAGCAACTGCCTTAGGGTGGCCTTAAATTCCCTTTGGGCTGCTGCTGCAGTGCTGTGAGAATCTGTCAGCAACTGAGAATCTGTCCCAGTGTCTTAACCTCATTCTGAAAACATTCCTGGTAATCCTGCTTCATTATCAGTGATCTGGAAGCTCTGAGATATGTGCATAAGCAAACCCAAACTTTGTATTTAGTTTGTATCTGCAAACCAAACAACAGAACAAATCTGCAATTTGCTCAAGTCTGGCATAGCAGACCAAGAGACTCTGCAGTCACTAAGCTGATACCTATCTCTTTCCTATTCCACAATAAAACCAATAAAATCTGTGATGCAGTTGGATCCTCAACTGTGTCCCCAAGTGGCTTTTGGATCACTTCTTTCTGGGGCCAAAAACGGGCTGACGTAAGAAACTGGATGAGAGCAAAGTGCGTGTACCAACACTGTGTTTACCAGGAGACCTTCATAAGCTCATTCTCTTCCCTCATCTAAACTCTGCCAACTTTGTTGCAAACTGTGGTGAAGATTGAAATGATACGTAAAGCTTTTTGGATGCAAGGCCCTGTTATCAAATCTGCTGGACCTATGATTGCAGTATGTTACTGAGCAACTAGCAGGTCTACATGTCATTTAGCTTATCTGTAAATGCACTCATTTCTGTAAATTCATGATCCAAAAGCAGAACACAAGTTTCTAAAGAACAAAGGAATTCCTTCACACTAGCTTCCAGAATGACTATCGTTTTGGCAAACAACCAAATCCTCTAAATGGACAAGATTTATTGTGGAATCTCAGTGAAAATTATTTACTGTACTCCTGTTGCATCAATACTTGCTAAGAGGAAAACAAGTGGATCTGGGTGATTTATTTATAACAAACTTCTTATTTGGCAGATTCTGCAATCTTTCTAACAAATGAAATGACAAAATTTTTCTCCAGACATATTTGTACATAGGATGATTTCTTTGTCTAAGTTAGGT
The DNA here is from genome assembly GCA_013389825.1 of Crypturellus undulatus. NCBI lineage: Eukaryota > Metazoa > Chordata > Aves > Tinamiformes > Tinamidae > Crypturellus > Crypturellus undulatus. The sequence continues at coordinate 228,754 of VWPW01018745.1, forward strand.
GTCTAACCTTTATTTGGGTACCTAAAGTTGCTCAGCTTTCACATGTGCCTACTCAACAGTTCCTAATGAAAGCAGAGGCTTTTTAAACAGGCACCTAAATATAGACTTATGAACCTACGTTTGGGAAGTTGCTTTGCAATTTTCAGCTTACAAATGGTCAGTCCTGTCTAGGGATCAGCTTCCCTAAGCTACTTGGTATTGTTAGACAAATAATTACCAACCTTTATCCACTGCAAATAATATCTGATGATTAATCAAATCCCTACAAAGCTGAACAAAAGTAAAAGGGAAATACCATTGAGATGACCATACATTTTTCTCACATATTTCTATGCTAAGACAACCACATTTTCCATACAGAGAAAAGAATTATATAAATATGCACAGAAGGAAACAAAAGAAATGCCCATCAACTTGTTGAAAATAAACTTGTGAATAGTAAACTTTCTTATTCTTTATTTGCAGTCTTTGAAAAATTAGAAAATGTACTATTTCCAAACACAGCTACCCATTTTAGTTTCTGCTATGTCTCTATGTTTAAAAGACACTGAAAGTGCTTTTCAGTACTGTTTATTGAATGCTCAGAACGAGATTCATTCCCTTAATCAGTCACATCTTCAGACTGTAGATATAACCTTTCCATATTTCTGTTTCAAAAAATAAGGATGAGAATACTGAGCATTAAATCACTGTGTCAGGATTGTTTGGGTTGGAATCTGACTGGCCAGTTCCATTTTTAATGCTGTTGCGCTAGGTCTAGACCCACTGTGCTGAGTCAGGCCAAAGACTTTTACAAATTTATCTGACCTTTATTCAAAAAGAGATAGATGAATAGCCAGAAACTTAACCTCTGTCTTTGTTTTCCTTTTGCAATGCAGATAACCAACTATTTGAACTGGGTGGTGAGAAATCTGGCTGATTTAGAGGTGCAGATGGGTGCAGTAAAAAAAGTACACAGCTTCCTGAACATGGAGTCGGAGAACTATGAAGGCTACTTAGGTATTGCACTGTAAACTTTTTGATTTTTCTGTGGGTATTCTGGAACCAAGGCAAATTTGGTTGTGAAAAAATATACAGGCCTCTTTGGCCAAATTCTATTCTTATTGACCATGGGATATCTACCTTATCTGCAACTTACACTAATAAACATGAAAAACTACCAAATGCCAGAAAGACAGAGCTTCACCCTGTAGTATAAGTAGAAAGAACCAAGGCAAAGTTACAGGTAGTATAAAACATCTTTGTAGACATCCAAAGAACAAAAATGTGGATTAAAGTAGAAATGCACTAGCAATTAAATACTTCAAAATTTCTGATCTCTGTGGCAAGTTTGGGCTGCAGGACAGGTTAGGTTGAGGAATCAGACCTCAGCAGCTTTTCTCTGAACCACAAATTGCTGTTTATATTCCACATATTTCAAATTGGCTTTGATGGTAGAAATCAGTATTTTAGCAGTGCTAGAAGTACAAGGCAAAAGCAGCCTGTGAGCCAGCAAGATTCTTTGAAAAGCCGAGTCCGTCAGTCCGCAGACAAAACCTGCTGGCGTATTTGCAATCCAGGATGAAAAACGAGCTGTGGTAATGTCAACAGCTCCATCTATGAGGCAGCAACAACGTCCTTCTTCCTACTGCCCTTCCTGTGACAATTACCGACTGCAGACGATGTTAACACTGCTCTGACATTACGTTCCTTTCTGGTGGGTTGGCTTCATCCCGTTTCATCACCAGAAGCCACTTCAGCATTTACCCTCTTATCCTGTGTGCCAAGACCGGGGAGCTAAGTGCTAACGTGCTTGCCGGGCACTTCTTGGCTCCCCTGAGAGCCAGCCCAAGCACGCCAGCTTGGAGGAGCGCACACTCGACACCAGCACTGTCCCCTTTCGCAGTGGCACTCAAGATTATAGACTTCTAAGGTGGCTCCAAATGGCTGCCCAGGGAGGAGGGATTGCCATAAAAGGTGACCTCTGACTTCTTTTATTTTTTGGTAAATATTTCAGATCCCTCCCAAGTCCCAAAAGACTGGCCCCAGGAGGGAGAAATCAAGATTGAAAATCTGTGTGTTCGCTATGAAAACAACCTGAAGCCTGTTCTTAAGCACGTGAAGGCTTACATTAAACCAGGACAGAAGGTACTGTGCTATGCAGTGGCATACCATCCTCATTCTAGGCCATGTTCCTCCTAATTTGTTTTTTCTTCTAAGCTGAGAGAAGAGCAAGAATAAAAGCAGATGCATCAACTGACTGTCCTCTTTGAGGACCCTGGGCCTAATTAAGACATTTTCACCAATGACATCTTATTATTGGATGGGATCTGTTGTCCTTCTTAGAGTGCCATCTCTTTCCATGCCCATCTACCTAGCACAGAGCAATCCTAGCAGGCAATTCTCCGCCAGCTCTCGCTGATTAAGCTCCTTGTCAAATTAGCGGGGATACAAACTCATTGCATGTGAGTGCGAAACACCCTCAGAGTATAAAGCAAATAACAATTTTTTTTTTTTTTTTAATCAAGCTGAGATCAGCTAGCTGTTATGAAGTGATTATTAAGAATGTTCTGGAGGGGAAGTGGTAATCCCTACTGCATGAATTGTGTGATCCCTTCACTTTACATTAGGAAGGGCCTTCTTTACCCCAACAGGGCCATTGTCACAGTATGTTTGATTTGCAGCTTCCTTCTGCTAGCAAATAACTCCTTGCTTTCTTTTACAGGTTGGCATCTGTGGTCGCACTGGCAGCGGCAAATCCTCCTTGTCTTTGGCATTCTTCAGAATGGTGGACATATTTGATGGTTAGTTTTCACTGGAGCTTGTTGTCTGCTCCCCCTTTATTTCTTCAGAAGAGACGAGGAGACTTTTTGCTAGCTTATATCCTGCCCTCCTGGCTTGGAAGATACTTGATTAGAATGGGGTGCGTTGTGCCTGCTCCTTCAAAGTACAAACTGTCCCACTGTGAGCAGCACTCGCTTCTTCCAGGAAATGTTATATGCCTCATAGATTATGCTTCTAAATCTCTTTTTATTTTTTTTTTTCATATGCTCTGACAAAACAGTATTCCATGCTCTAGATAGGAGATAAAAATATGCAACTCTCTGGAGCCTCTAAATTTCTCCCTAAAAAATAACAGCATTAAATTATGATAACTGACAAAATATTAGTAAAATAGAAACTAGACCTCAACAAGTGCATTCCCTCGTTATTTGGTTTTTTTTTATTTTACTGTGGTTTCCCACAGCTACAGCAGAAATTGATTAAGGATTTTGGAAACTTCTTGCTCTGCCTTCACTCCTACAGCATTTCACTCTCCCAGATAGTTGGAATGAACTGGTATGCAGCTATATGCATAATGGCTTTTATAATTCATATATTCTCATATTCAATACACGTGTACTGCTGCAGGAGAATGTAAACCTATTGGAAAGTCATCTTTCTTTTCAAAGATTTCCACATTTCCACATGGAATGTTTGTTAGGGAAACCCCAAAAGGATGTAGGAGGATAAGTAAATCTGCATCTAATACAGGTTTTTGCTCTTGTTCTGTGTCTATATCTATATGTATAGTAATAGGTTTCTGATTTGTCACTGGAGTTTCTGGATACTGCAATAGTGCATGCAAATAGTAAATTTATTTAGTTGAAGTAAGGAGAGCTAGTTTTCTTCTACTTTAATCTGTTTTGTATATCTTTTCTTTGTCAGTTCTTCTTGTATCCCTGATTTTCCTCCTGGGCAAGCTTAACTCTTTTTAACCAAGTTTTGTGTGTCCTTTATCCAGAACCCTTTCTCTCTCTCGCTACGCTATGTCAGGCCTCTATGCTGTCCTTCCATGTCCTTTCGGTGTGTACTCCTAACTGAAAAAAAAAAAAAAAAAANGCTGTGTGTAGTCCTAACTGAAAAAAAAAAAAAACTAAATAAAAAAAATTTACTGGAACCAAGGTTTCATTTACGGTACTCAACTGGATTCATCATATCTCTGTTATTTAATTGCATTTGTTTATGTTTCATGTTATTCCGCCACAACTCTCCCTTCTTTTCCCAGTAGCATTTTTCCCTTTCTTGCCCTCTGGTGAAACTACCTCTCATTTCTTCTGCCTTGCTTGCCTGCCCTTTGCTCTCCTAGTTTTCCAGCTCCTCCCTATTTTCCTGAGGTGTTCTCATCTGCTCTTTATTCTCCTGAGCACCTTGGCCTCTGTCAAAAGTGCATTCCTCCATTCCCAAGCAATGCCAAATTGTTTTTCTCCCATTTTCCTGAAACTTTCTCTTGTGTTTGCATTTGGGGTGGAAGAACAATTGGTCAAGTTCATGTTACTACTGGCATGTCATGTTGAAGTTTCATGACCTAATTCTACAAACAATTGGACTTTGCACCTCACAGATGAAATCATGGCTCCTCCAAAGTTCTAGTAAAAACACAAACCTAATTTTAGTTCAGGTAGGTTGGGATTGAGATTTTCATTAGATTATTACTACACACATTAACCTAGAAATTGCAGTGTCATGACAATTGGACATGACAACAGGGCTGGATATCCACAGCCTTCAAAATCCATACATTTGCCCCTTCATGGTTAGCTTCACTTCTCATTGTTAGGAGAGAGAACTAATAAACTTAATGTAGGCGCTTTCCAAGGTTTGGTGCAGCTGCCCAGCTAAGAAATCCACAGAGAAAATGCAGAATTGAGCCTGATGAAAATGCCCCTTATCATATCTCCTCTCAGCTTGCTTTGTCCCATCTTCTGCTACAGTTGAAGTTAAGGAGAGCAAAGGCAGAGGACATGGCTAATTATATCATTTGCTCTTGTGCTCGCTCTGTTTGGTTGTAGAGCTCACGTTGTCTCATAATAATAAACTATCCTTCTGCTATCATTACTCACAAAGCATGGAAGCCATATATCTCCTGAAGGGAAGGGTGGAAAAGAGAGAGGAAGGCCAGTGTCACCAGTAAACCCTCTGACTTGTGTTACTACGTGCATTATCCTCTCCATGTTTATATCACGGAGCATTCTGCTGAGAGAATGCAGGAGCTCTCTGCCTCATAATTTGGAGTCCAGCCCAAAGTTTCTGCTTTATCTTTTTGTCTGCTACTTAAAAAAATCAAACGATCTGTGCAATTCCTTCACATGTTTTTCACGTGTCGTTTTGAACAGGCAGGATAGTGATTGACGGGATAGACATCAGCAAATTGCCTCTTCATACGCTGCGTTCCCGACTCTCCATTATTCTCCAGGATCCCATATTGTTCAGTGGTTCTATCCGGTAGGTGCTCGTTGTATGTGGGGTGAAGGGCAACACTGCATGATGTGTATGCGGTGGGCGTTTATCCCAGAAAGGTCTATGGAACAAGAGGGAATAAAAAATGGAAGTAATCTTCCCTGCTCACTTCAGTTGGTGTGCACAGTTTGCCCAAGGAAATTCAAGTGACATCATAAACAATTCTAAAATGTCTGAATGAGCTGTAATTGTAGTGACAAGACTCCTGTTATGCTCTTCTTTGCAGCTTTAATTTGGATCCAGAATGCAAGTGCACTGACGACAGACTTTGGGAAGCACTGGAGATTGCTCAGCTGAAGAACATGGTCAAGTCGTTGCCAGGAGGTCTTGGTATGCATGAACCAAACATCCACAAATACCTACTAATTAAAAAAAAAAAAACGTGCATGAGCATGCATACATATAAACAAATACTTGGGAAAAATGTACCTAAGTTTTGTATCACGACAGTTGACAGGCACCTAAAGAATATTCAGTCTTTAGGACAGAACATCTTTACTAAAAAAATGGACAATAGTCTATTTTTCCACTCATTCCAGAAAAAAAAAAATCCTTTAGGACCTCGGCGGCATGGTGTGGTGACCAGTCAGCAAAGAGCTAAAAACAGAACTTTACCTCTGCTCCTTCAGCAGAATCTGGCATTGTCAGCAGACCTGTAGCTCTTGGCTGGAACACTACATTTCCCTATCATTTCAGATCTGATCCATGATGGAAACTCACATATTTCCATCCATATTAAGAGTGTTTCATATTACTAAGATGCTTTACTACGATTTACCAGATTTGTTAACTGTCTGTGCCAACTATTTGCTTGATGATATATTACTCCTTTCCCAACAGCTGTATTCACTTTTCTTGGTATCACTCCGTTCCAGTGCTCAGCAAGATTGTGCTTTTTGGCTTTTATAGAGATTTTGTTTGATGCTGGAAATACGTACGAGCACAGTTTTCATGGTGCCCGCTGAAAATCATCTAGTCCTGAGCACATGAATGTCCTGAGTTTTGTCGGTGCTACATTCAGCCTTATTAATTTTATTACAGATGCAGTGGTTACTGAGGGAGGGGAGAACTTCAGCGTAGGGCAAAGACAGCTCTTCTGTCTAGCCCGAGCCTTCGTTCGTAAGAGTAGTATTCTTATCATGGATGAAGCCACAGCATCTATTGACATGGCCACAGTGAGTATACCAAGTTAGTGCCATTGGTGCAGTTCATGGATCTAGTAGGAGAGAGAATGTTGAGTTCCCTAGACATCAATCAAGAAATCTCTCTAGAAAGACTGACAGCCTTTTTGCTTTTCTCTATCATTTAGTTTCAGTTGTTGCTGTTGATATATTTTTGGGTTTGGTGTCTCTGGTGAGGAGAAACAAGAAAGACCAAGTGAAACATAGTAGAAAACCACTGCTTCTCCCTGTGTCATTTTTCATTACCGAGAGTCTGATGCAGAGATGGGAGACTGTGTGAAATATAATCATCTCTTTCATTTTTAAAGACACAAAACCAGATAAAACATACAAGGACAAAATAACCATTTATCCTTTTCTTTTGATAGGAAAACATTTTGCAGAAGGTTGTGATGACTGCCTTTGCAGACCGCACAGTTGTAACCATAGCTGTAAGTATGCACGTTAGCAGGTGCTGTCTTTCCTCATTCCTCAAGCACTGGATCTTGCCTTTCACCAGCATGCAAGCAAAATAAAAGTAAAGCGCACAGTTAAAGTATTCCCAGGTATTGAATAGATCAATACCTTCAAAATGTTTTTTTACCCATAATTGCTGTATTTCAAAAATAAACTAGAATAAACATTTGGATTTGAAGATGGACTTTATAGGAAACTTCAGCATTTCCACTGTCTCCAACAGAATTTGAAGTCATTCTCAATACACAAATCAAAACTGAACCTGTGGGTATAAACATTAATGAAAGTTTCTTCAAAACCTGGATTGAATTTTGCCTGTAAGATATACAGTGGGTATAGTGCCCACAACAGTACCATGAATATATAAAAAGAACCAAGATTTCAAAAACATTTTGGTGACACTTGCAAAGTCAGATATGCTTTTTTCATTCTCCATTCAAAATAAAAAAAATGATTTCACTAAAAAGTTTTTAAAAATTGGAGTCAATGGAAATTGTTCAAAAATTTAATTTTGTGACATTTTCCCTGTTTTTCTGCCCTTTCTAGTCATAAGAAACATACCCAAATGGTCTATGTATCTGTGTAGGTATGTACATGGACATATACATGTATGCATGTATATGTATGAACATACATACCCACAGGTACAAAGGATAACTTTAAGAATAATTTCACCATATTATAGCATACCTGCTCAACAAACAGATGTTTTATCCATGAGATAAATATGTGCTTCAACAGTTGTTTCAGATGCTTTGTCTGGGATCCAATTCTATGGAATTAGTACTTTATCTCCTGGATTCTGGTTTCAGAACTGCCAGCAAATAGTTTGTATTGGGCAAATCACTTAACCTCACTTAAAACATTCTTGTATGTATAAATGCTGAAAGTTCTAGCAGTAAGCATATTCCCATCCAGTTAATCAAAATTTCAATAGTGTCCTTTTTAATGGTTTCTCTTTTTTTCTTTTCTTCTCTTTTCTTTTCTTCTCTTTTCTTTTCTTCTCTTTTCCTTTTCTTTTCTTTTCTTTTCTTTTCTTTTCTTTTCTTTTCTTTTCTTTTCTTTTCTTTTCTTTTCTTTTCTTTTCTTTTCTTTTCTTTTCTTTTCTTTTCTTTTCTTTCCTTTCCTTTCCTTTCCTTTCCTTTCCTTTCCTTTCCTTTCCTTTCCTTTCCTTTCCTTTCCTTTCCTTTCCTTTCCTTTTTTTTTCTTTTTCTTTTTCTTTTTCTTTTTCTTTTTCTTTTCCAAAGTTGATATCCCAAACAAAATGAAACCAATTTATATTTAGCTTGCTTCACAGAATTGGCGTAATTTCCTTCTTTCATCTATGGCTGATCTTCCTTCCACCCACCTGTTTCTCTTTTCTTTTTTTCTAGCATCGTGTATCTCACATCTTGGATGCCAACATTGTCCTAGTCCTTTCTGAGGGCTTTCTAGTTGAATGTGACACTGCCTCAAACTTACTCCTCAAAGAGGACGGCCTGTTCACCACTTTGGTGAAGACTCACAAGTAGACTTTCTCAGTCCACACTGTTGACAAGACCTCTGGCTCTTTGGTAGTTTCCTTTACCTCTTTAGTTTCTTTTCACTCTGCTTCCTTTCTACTGCATGCCTTCTTCAGTCACACTGCAAGGAGGTGTTTACTGCATGGTTTCTGGATTTAATTTCATAACTGTATTTAGCTAAAGCCTACACATGCAGCTGACATTCAATTCATATTATGAAAGTAATTCACCACTTAAAATAGTCCCAGGCCTTCAGGCTATGTTAGGAGCTTGTCCTGTCTACAACTGATTGGTCAAATTCACACAGCAGGGAAATCACATTCAGTCTGTTTTCATCCATGTTTTCATCCATATCTATCCAGCTGAGCTATACCCAAACACAAATTTCATCTCAGAGGGAGCAAACTGATTTGCAGAAGATGGAGCAGGAGTGATCAGGAGGTGCAGTGTAGACAGTCAGGGTGCCAGACCTTGCAGTGAAGGAGGGAGCTAAGAAGTCACCTGAGGGCTAAGACGTAACCAGGAGGATGTTTCTCACTCATTTACTAAATGGGAATGTGTATTTTGGTGATGTGATAAGATTTATTCCAACAGCTGTGTTGTCCATAACTGCAATTAGCTGACCAAAAGTGAAGGGCACGCGTAAGTATTTTCAGGCTTGGTGACAGACTGTGAAGCAATTTGAGATCTCTTCAGATCAAAAGATAAGGTACAAGGATGTTTTCTGTAGATAACGATAGCCTTTCACCAACTTCATAAACTTTGGGTGAAGCCCATTATTGAACTGCAGTGAGAACAATCATAATGAGAATTTTTATGTGCTTTTTTTTATGGCAGCATCGGGTTCACACTATTCTAACTGCAGACCTGGTCATCGTCATGAAGCGAGGAAACATTTTAGAATATGATACGCCTGAGAACCTACTTTCTCAAGAAGATGGCATCTTTGCTTCATTTGTCCGAGCTGACATGTGAATTATCACTAAGTCTTATGATGCATTTTAATAGCTTATTTTTAAACAAACAAAATGCAAATATTTTCTATTCAGTGTAACTTCGCTTTGATCTTTTTTCAGAACTTCTCCTTTCTTCACACTTCCATCTTTCTGAAATAATAAAACCCGTTGCAATATATGTATGCTCCAAACAGTAAAAATGTCACTTAATTCAAAAGCCAATAAGCTTCACACGCACACGCACACACAAACTGGCAGAAGTTTTTATTTCCTGGGAATTCAGCATGTTCCTAAGACACTTTAGTGACTTTTTTCTCTTATAGAGAGCAAAAGAATGCACTGCTTTTACAAGCTGCATATGTTATGCTGGAATCAACAATCAAATCGTGCAGATTGTCAAGGAAGCTACAGATCACATGACATATTCTGTCCCCAAGGGGAAAAAATTAAAGGAAAAAGCCCAAACTCATAACACTTGGGGCATTCTGCTGCATTCCAAAGGCATAAACTTTGCTCCTCAAATTAAACACAGGACCAGCTACTGAGGGAAAGGAATCCCATTAGGAGTAAGGAAATTCTTCCTCTCTTTCACTTTAGTTCGCACACTATAGTTGGAACAGTACTATTTTTAAATGCAATTATGGTTCATCCACTCAGCCAATTCCTAAATCCCTATTTCTTCTTTGACTTCTTTGAGTCAAAGACCTAGATCATCCTATAATTATGCATGTTTCAAAAGGCTTATGGAAGATACACTTTGTACAGTATCTTAAAACTTTGTATTAAAGTTAACCTGAACTTATAAATATATTAGTCAATCTTTTTTAAAAAAAACTACAGAAATATTTCACATTAAATGATGTGCCAACCACTAATATTATACTGTATAGTCCTTCACATTGTTCTCTATCCTGAAAAAGTTTTTCTTTTCCACATTTCTGAAGTATGTCTGCATCAGATTTTAACCAAGAAGGTATGATTTTTAAATGTTTTTGATACCTTCACAAATTTAGGTGCATTTAGACACATATTTGCATCATATAGCTTTAGAAAGCTTGTCTGCACTAGTCGAATGCATATGACTAGTTTCTGAATCATTACAACTGCACAACTGAGAGTAAGTCTCCATAAGATGTTTCGTGTTCATACTTCCAAAGGGAAAGTTTGAAACATCAGCTTTATTGCTTCACTAGTAGTTTTCAGTGTGATTCTTTCTCATCAACTGTCATATGATTTAGGAAAAACATGAGGTGCATTTCTAACTATTTCTAGTGTAATGAAAAGAACATAAGAGACTGGATTTGGCAAAAAATGTTCTGAATTTCCAAGAAGTTTTAATACTTGAAACTGGAGTCCCATTTACTCTGATAGCATAAAACAATACAGCGATTTATATTTTTTTTTCATCTTGCTCATTGGAAATAAAAGCTCTGTGACACAATTAAACAAAATAATCTGTCTTGAACATTTTATGAGGAGAATTACTTCTGTGATATCCCTGTCTACTGCTGTGAAAATCTTTTACTCTTTTCTGGATTTATTTCCTTTGTTGAGCTTGTCATACAAAGAAAGCAAAAAAAAAAAAAAAAAAAAAAGTAGATGTTTACTGAAGAAGAGCATGTTGTTAGGCAGATTGCAGAGCCAAAAGGCCAAAACTATTTTATCCGAGTAGTCTTTATGACAATACAATTCTGATTTCTTTTAATGGACAAGAAGTTTAATGGACTGCTTGTACTCACTGAATAAAATGCCTTTTGTGGGACTACGACTCTAGGAGACTTGAGAGGAGTGAGCAATCATCACCTTTTTCCTTATATTTGTACCATAGCAGTTACAGCAGTAAGAATCACCCTCTTTGCTCATCAGTCCCTGCAAAACTATCGAACAGAACAGATACTGATATTTTAACATGTAGATTAGAAAATGCTGAGAAAAACCTACCAGCATGCTTCATCCATTTTGAGAAGTATAGGAGTATTTGCCCTAATATTCCTCGACTATGGTCAAAGTATCCAACAATTGTAGCATAACCTGCCACTGCATAGCTGGCTTAAAACCCCAGTTTTGTTCCTGAAGAAGTTCTGTTCAGCATACACAAACCCCCAGCAAGACAGCAAACACAGCACAAGCTGCCGGAGACCCACCAGCGCTCCTTGCATTACAGCCGCTGTGCGTCTGATGTTATAGACTCACCGAGGGCATAGGCTCAACTTTGCTTTTTTGTGTTTTCTGCTAATGGAGAAGGGTGTTCCCAACAGTCGCACAGGTCAGTTTTGCTACTAGGAATGGTGCAGAAGTCTTTGAAACGAATTGCTCTTAGTTTTGTGTAAAGGACTTCAATGTGGCCCCCTTTAAGGAGCAGTTCACTTAGGCTGTGGGACACCACAGTAAAGGAAATGTCTGTTTACAGAGATCTTGCTTCTTTCACTCTTTCACACTCCCTCCTCTGCTGGTCAGCCCTTGTTCTCTTGCTCTTGCTGCAGCCTCCGTGCTTTTTGTTTTGCTTTTTTTTCTTTTCTTTAATATCTCCTTATGTCGCCCCCTCTTTCAGATCCATGATTGTTGCTCTGCATGCTCCCTGCTCTGCCTGTGGCCTCCCACTCCTTCCTGATTTAACCCAATACCCTCTGCTCTATTTCCTGACATGGTTGAGCACTCTCTCCTCCCTCCTTGGCCTTCCTCTCAGTTGCTATCATCACACTCTCCTCTTCAGGGGGCACACGCATCCTAGTGTAATAATATTTTTTTTTCTCATGCAGTAAACTAAAAAAAAGCTTTCATTATTGTAATATTATGCTCCAGGATTAATAAATTCCTCCTTTTGGAAAGGCACTTCTTATGTAACACTGCCCAATTTGAAAAACAAAAACAAAAACAGACTATTCATAGTCACGAAGGCAACTGCTTGTGGAGCCACAAGAGAGTTCCTCAATCTTTAGGTTGCAACCAGTGGGTTATCCTTGCCATCCCTTTAGTTGTATCTGAGAGTTGACACGGATAGCTCTGCTCCCTGTCCTGTATACGGTCTTTCTTCAAACTAATAACAGCCAACCGCTCATTACTGCTTCTCCTAAACCAGAAATGCTCCATACAATCACAATTATTGGTTCACATCTTTAATGTGCTCTGAAACCCATTATAGAGGTTTTAAGTAGTGCTTGATTCAAGTCCCCAAGTCTCTTGTAGCAACACAGTTGACAGAAGCAATAGGAAGCTTCTGCCTTCTCAAAACCCAGCAGGTAAAATAAATCTCTCCAGCTGGATACCCAGTCTGCTGGGGAGCTACATCAACACAGCAGATGTAAAGATTTATCTAAGAGAACTGTTTTCATTTCATTTCAATTACAGTTTGAAAGAAGATGAGAATCTCTTTAAAAGAATAGCTTCGCCTGAACCACTGGTGTTCTGCTAATTGTTATTTATGCTCTGGGGATTTTGGGAGCACGATAGTTATTTGGACTTGATATTTCAAACAATACAGTTACTAAATAGGAAAGCTTTTTTTTTTTTAAGGAAATAAATCAAGTCAGTGGCTTTAAGGACTCCTAATTCTGAGCAGAGTTTGTTGCTGATTTTTCTGTAATTTCAAGCTTGCTTTAGTTTTTTATTTATTTCAAAGAATTTCTTACAACTACTTATTCATACTCCCCTCATTTTGTTCTGACCATCTCTTAAAACAAGCTGACAAGTTTGTTATTAGATATATAACATAGTATGTAAATACAAAAACACATGCACAATCTTTTATTCCAAGGAAGTGTGTGGTTTAAGTAAAGATATATTTCCTTTCTGGTCAAAAGAAATTCCAAGAACAAAGTTATGTTTTCTTGAATGCCAGGTAAAAGTCCACACGACTCAGGTCATGGGATGCTTCATCCAGTGGAGGGACCTTTCTCCTCCCCAATGTCTATAGGAGTCTAGGCAGTGAGAGACAGTGCCTTAAAAAAATCTGGCTGAAAGAATATATTATTAAAGGCTGCAATATATAAAGAATATATTATTAAAGAATTTGACAAATCCCTCTTAAATTGATGTAAACTGGCAGAACAATTCTGCTACAAGTGAATACAGTTCCACTGAATTCCATTAATACCAACAGAAAATATGGCCCAAGGGATCTGGCATCTTAATAGATGCCCTGTAAAACCCCTGTCAGCTCAATATAAACATAATGAATTATGTTTTCTTGAAGAAGAGATGACATTAAATTACAACATGGTCAAACAGGTCTCTCTAGATTCCTTATACAATAAAATGATTTTGATTTAATTTGGGGGTTCCTTTTCCATAGACTTTTGTGCTTTGTTGTGAAAAGGTGCTGAAATATTCCCAATCCATCTGTCATGAGGATGTGAAGGAAACAGGAAATACACGTTTTACACAAGCTGTGGAACATATTCACAAATGGAGAAAGAGTGTATTTGTACTGTCATGAGAAATTGCCTTCTGTTGATAAGCCATGTTTTCACTATCAGGAAATGAATATTTTCAATATGACTATCTAGTGGCTAGAGTGATGATCCAGTAATGAAATATGTTAAAAAGTGAAAATGAATTCAGCGCAATTGCTGTTTTATTGTGTTATTAGGCCTCCTCAAGTAGTATCTTGGGAGGCCTAATTCAAAATCAAATAAATTATGTAAGTTCTCTGATGTGAATTCAAAGATGGCAAGTAAAGAGATCTTTACTTTCCTTCAGAAATAAATCCATTGAAAGTTAACGCAAAGAGAGTACTAAAAAAAAGTCTGAAAACAAAACTGTAAATCAAATTCTTCATTGCCACAGAAGCATCCCAATCATTTCCACATTGTTTTTTTCTGCTAGTCTGTTTTTTAATTCCACCAGAATTGACCTCTGCACAGAAGTGCAGAGTAAGATAATCAGGTTTTCAAATTATCAAAAAATTATTGTGAGACAGAAGTTCTTTGACTCATATGAATTAGTGTTGGGTTGAGGCTGTTTTGGCAAGAGAGCTTAGGGTATGGGCTTAAATGAAGCTGTGGAGTTCAAAGGACCTTCCAAATGCAATTCTTCAGGAGAAGGCAGGTTTTTAGAAAAGACTTAATCTATTTACTACACAGTTATTATTAATTGTTCACTATTAATAGCAATTGTCTGCTATTAGACACTACGCATGCAAACATAACTGAACTTCCCTACAGGACTTACTTACTCCTCTAATACAACAAGACACATTCTGAACAGGCTACAAAAAATCTTTTTTTAAAAAAATATATTTTTTATTAATAGAGATTAGTATTTGGGGTATTGACGTTTATCCTGTGTAAGAAACCCGCTATCATTTTAACTGAATAAAGAGATTTTCATCCCATGGATTATTATATAATAATCTTAAAGCTTAAATGGTACTATGCTGCACATTTCACTGCCCAGTGTATTCATTCCTATGTATGTATGTTAGTATTTTTTGCATAGAAATGCTTTACATAGGTGTTACATACACCCTTTGGATAAAAGTTATAAATAAGTGATCAACGTTGCCATCAAATATTTCCTGTAAGGCTATCTCACAGTTATCTCACTGTTCCCATGTCAGTTCTTAACTCTCCACTTAATTTATTTCAGGGCTGTACCAATGTATATCCCTAAACATCATTTAAATGTCCGTAAAATATTTAACCACGTAACTAAGGAATTAATGCAGCTCAGTGTAAATGACATGGTCCAGAACCATCTTCCTTCCACTCCACACACACTCTGATGCTGCGTATCCCTTGAAGAGCAGAAAGTTACAGATTCCCGTTCAGCAGTTGTGTATGTCTGCATCGTACCAGCTAGATCAGGCCCTGAGTCCTTCTGCGGTACAGGCTGTGACCCATTAGTGGCCCTCTACTAGAGGAGGAACCTGAAGATCTGAGAGGTTCTGCATAGTGCAGGTTTTCATGGCTGAATCGTTCTGCTTTGGGGTCATCTACTTTGCCACATTCCAGCACAGCATCGGTGATCAGAGGGCTCTGAGTTACCAGTTATTCTGTGCCATGATATGGAAGAGGATGGGAAGGACTTCTATCTTCCATCAATGGCATGTTGGATTTTAACCATCACTCTGCAGCTGGCAGATTTATATTTGCTGTAAAAATCATCCACAGGCCAAGGGACCTGGACATACAAAGATTCTTGGAGATGTAAAAAAAAAAAATCCGAAGTTCCATTTCAAAAATTAGAAGAAAAAATCCCTTTCAGCTGGTGACAGGGTCTTCTGAGGTAGCTTCACGCATCTCAGCAGTGCAGACGAACAAAACTGAACTATGCTACTCTGGGGCTGAAACCTTCCTGCTCCTGCTGCAGGAGGGAGATAGGCAGAGATAGGACAAGGAGCTGCAAAGAAAAATCCTTGCTTTGCTGCCCCAGCTACCAGCAGAGGAGAAGGCGAGGAGGAAACTATTGCATTTCCCAATCCTAGCAATAGGGTCAAATGTCTGTTTGCAGCAAATGCAGCAAATGTCTGGTCTGCAGATTTCCAGCAGAAGAAAAAGAGGCAGCTGTTGGTGTTCTGTCTGCAGCATTTTGCTGCCTCAGGCACCACTGCTTCTTCCTAGAGGAAACTCTAAGGCCATCCATGGCTGTACTACTAAATAAAATGGGCCAGAACTTGCTACCTGCCCTGAGAAAACTGTGCAGCAGGTCAGGAGGCTGCAGGAAGCCCTTCACTGTGGTTTCAGGTGACAGCAAACCAAGCTATGATGCCTCCACCTGATGGCCAGTCCTAAGCTTGGTGAAGAGTGAGGAGTGTCCACATCTCCACCAGCTGCAGGGGGCAAACATGAGTTTTCCCAGGAGGGAAAAAAAAATCATTAGGGAAATATATATCCCACTGGCCATAGAGAAAAAGTCCCTATGGAAAAAAAATGCTTTATTGCAATTGCAGATGGAAAGTTATTCTGTGTTCTGCGTGGCTGGAAACTGTTTTACATCATTCCCATAAATTATGATACAGAAGGCAGAAAAAAATGAAAAATAAATCCCAACTGATCTCTTCCTCGAGCTTTAGAGGAAACCACTGTCCCATGAAGGAGCGTGTAACATGGCAGATGTAATTTAGAGTATCAAATATTAAGAAGAAGGTAATATTACTGCCACTCTTGTCATCTTTCCCTTTAACAGAGACTGACTGGAGAAGTCCCAGAAGTGATGTATTTATGAACTTTGAGCTAAAAGATTTTAATGTCTTTAAAATCCTATTAACTGGAAAATATGAGAGCTAATATCTTCTGTTAACTGGAGAAAACAAAGGATTTCCTAACTTTGACCAAACAAACAGAGATACTGTGACCTGAAAAGTGGATGGTGTAAAAGAGGTGCCAGTGCTTCTGTGATAAATGTGCTGTGATGGGCTGAGTCTCCATAATGCTGAGGTCCAGCCAAGCTGAACTTTTGTTTTTGAGCCTGTGCTATAAACCAGAAATTTGGGAAGAATCAAACCCAGCTAAAATTGGAGGCAAAAATAGGGAGATAATGGATAAGGGCAGTGGGGATGCAAGAGATCCCAGTTGGTTTTACACAAGGGCGCAGTAACCTTCTGGAGGGAAATGAGGCCAGGACTTATGGCAGAAACTGAGTATAAGGAATATTTTTGGGGGAAAAAAAGGCATTTCTTCTGACTACCACATTTTTGGCACATGCATATCCCCAGAGCAGAGGTGGAGTTGGAGAACTGGAGGTTAAAGACACTGGTTTTCGCAAAGCAGATGGCTCTGCGAAGCATGAGATGGGGGGCGTTGATCTTCCCGTCCCTGCTCGCTGTGCTGGAGGCCAGGCCAGCAGCCCCAGCACGAAGGAGTTTGCCCATCGGCTGCCACTAGCTCTGCTGAGGGAGGGTGACCCGCACCCCTTAGCCTGGCGCTCGCAGGAAAGCCGGAGCGCTGGCTTTCCCCTCGGTGCTGGACACACACCCCACACACAGGTGAGAGCACCAAAAAATTGCTCTTGACGCTTTCTGGCTGTACTAATGCAATGCACTGCACCCCGTGTTGTTTCTGCTCAAGCAACCTCTGCTCCCGTCTGCTCAGTGCAGGAGCATCAGGGACGCATATGCAGACATTGGCTCCATATTTTTTTTTTTTTTGTCAAAGCTTCATGGCACAAGAGCACTACAGTGACAGAGAAAGCTGAAAGAAATGGATCTTCCTCCAAAGAGTGGCTAAGATCTCATCGACATGTATTATTTCCAAACCGGGTAGTTTTAATAGAAAGCAATCACTCCTCTGCTGCCATATCACAGGTCATCTCCAGACTTCACTGTGAAACTCAGGTAGCACTGCCCAAGGAGCAGCAGTTCCCCCTTTTTTAATGTTAGAGATTATTTTTGTCTGTCTGCTCTTGCATAAGGCAGAAGAAAGCTGGTTCAGGGTAACAGATATTCGTCGTTGCAGTTTGGGTTCTTTCATCTTTGATGCATCTACTGCCTGTTGAGCCAGGGAAGAGCTCATCTACGCGCTCCGAATATGGTTTATCTGTCAGCTGAGCACGTGACGTCTCTGGGCGCCTGCAGAGTCAGCCCGTCTCTAAGCTAAGATTAGAGTTTCAAACAAAACTCTATCAGGAGGCAGGATTTTCCTGAAGGTCTGCACACGGCTGTGATGTGGAAATTTCAGATTCATGAAATCTAAGCATGCTTTTTAATCCTTTCTTAGGTTAGATAGGCCTGATTGTAAAGCGATATTTGGCATAATATCAGTAGTATCCGTAATTCTTATCGGTGGAGAGTAAAGGAGACAGTAAAGAGAGGGAAGCATGATGGACTGTAACAAAACTGGATTTAAAGCTGGTATCAATTCTGTTTTTTTCACTCAAAAGACTGTGTTCGCAACGCTCAGACCCTGCCCTCCATATAAAAAAATGGGGCTAGAAGTCATTTTGAAAGATTTTCCCAGCAATTATATAATTCTCAGGCTTTTAAGTACATATGTCAACTAAGCAAGTCATTTAAAAGGGCAAAGAGCAACATGTTTAGTAGTTGTCCTTCTTCGCAGGATAGTTATGCGCTGTAGCTTGGGGAGGTCCATGCTGTGTTCAAAATCTTGCCAAAAGTTATTTAACCTGGAAGAGGGGATGATTGTCGTTAATAGTACTCCAGATCTTGGCACCCCAGCATACAATTATAATAACAATAGATCAAAACAAATAAAAGCCAAAATTCCCATTTGTGCAAGACGGTTGTCACTTAACTGTGGTGCCTTCAGCTCCTGTGCTGTCAGTCAGTGTTTTACTGCCCTCATTCCTAAAGCTGTAGACTCTCAATAGCAACTTTGAAGGAGCCTGTGCAGCTCATGGCTAGGCATGAATAACTCTGTAATAGAAGCAAAGTAATGTAACTGAAGCTCCTCATGAAAAAGGAGCATGTATTTGTACTCGATGTCTGGCTAGTAGCTACAGGAATTGTTTTAGATTCTGCTGTTTCCAGATCAGAGCTAGTTGTCTGCTTAATTTTAAGCACAAATGTTTAGCTATTTGCCAAATATGACTGGGGCCTTCAGCCTGCATCTTCTCCATCTGCTGGATGCTTGGTACTAAAAAGAAGTAGTGCAAGAAACGTTCCTCCATCGCCTTGATGCTGAGCACGTGCGTGCCTTCTTCAGGACCTTCAACTATCTTCAACAAGTGGATTAAAGGCTCTCTCAGGTGTACCTTCTAAACCTTTAAAAAGCCAGAATATGCTTTTAAAGTTCCTGACTGCAGCCAGCCTGTGAAGCGTTTCGATCATTCTCTAATTTACAGAGGGTTGTCACATTATGGGCTCCGTAAAAATCCCATGCTGCGTATGTCATTACCCCAAGCCATACCCAGAAAACTTTAGAAATCTCCTTAAAGTGCACACGCACCTTTCTTGGATGTGGAGGAGTTAATCTGACACAGTGAATTCTGGAGCACTTTGCTTCATTAAAAGCTAAATTTAGACCTTTTCATAAAGCTGATGTACTGTTTATTCTTCCTACTACAAATGCTGTGACTTTGGAAAAAAAAGCTGCAATTTCCAAGAATGCAAGTTTCCATTAAACACAAGAAGCTGAGAAATTGCCAAAGTTGTAAACCTTGACCTGTGGGAAAAAGAATGAACTTCTGAAATCACTTCTGTGATTTCACTATTTCAACATTGTGCGTAAACTGTGCTATACTCCTCTCATATGCCAAGACCCCTCTGCCAATGCCCATTATACCAGCTGAACATTAAAAGGAGCCTGACTCTGCCCATCTAAGTTAACCAGGGTTTTATACTATTAAAAGCAACTTTTTTTTTTTCCTTTTTCAGAAACAGTAATTAAGTTTGTCAAAAGCCGCAGAGGCCATGTGATTCTGGCTCTGGTTCTCCAGACACTTCTGCACATGCTTGCTTTTCTGCCCATGAGTTTTTTTCTCAGTGAGATCTGAGGCGAGATAAAGCTTTAAAATGCAAAACCTTTGGCTTACCGGAGCACGCAAGCAAGTGCGCGCATCCAAAAGAAAAAAATGAAAACAAAACCAAAAATGAAAACAAACGAAGCAAAACAAAAAAGCTGGCTGGGAAGTTTTCTGGATCAAGCCTAAACTGGCAGCGGTGCCTGCAGCACACGCTGAATCTCCTGATAGCCCCATCGGCCACAGGTACCCGCGTGCTTTCACACCACGGTATACCTGTGGAGTGGACACCTGTTTGAGGGTGCGTATGTGTGAGCGCATATGTGTGAGTGGGAGTAAATATTTGTGCACGTGCATGCATGTGTGAGTGCCTAAGTGTGTGTGTGTGAATATGTGCTTTTAGTGTGGGCAAGCATGAGTATGTGAGTGTGCAAGCATGAGTGTGTGCACATGCACGTGTGCGTGCGTGCATGTATGAGTGTGCATGTGTGGGAGGGTTTAGTGCGTGTATAAGCACAAGTTCAGGAATGTTTTTAGTGTGCCTGCATGTAAGCATGAGTGTGAGTGTGTAAGCATGTGTGTGCACACGTGTGAGTGTGTGTGCGTGCAGGTATGTATGAGCATGAGTGCATGCGTGTGTGCATTTGTGTGTGTGTGTGCATGCGTGACTGCATGCATGAAAGTGTGTGCGCGCACGTGCATGTTTTTAGAGTGTGTGTGTGAGACTGTAAGCACACGGGTATGTGTGTGCATGCGTGTTTGAGCATATGTGCATGCGAACATGCATTTTTAGTGTGAGTACATAAGCGTGTGCATGTAGGCACGTTTGTGTTTAATGTGTGTGCACGCACGAGACGGTGTGAGTGCACACACAAGTGTGCGAGTGTCCCTAGTGTGACTTTGTGTGTGCAAGCACGTTGGGCTGCTTGCACAGGGGCTCCCCGCTCGCCACATGGTCACCAGGATGGCCCCTTTGCTGCCGTGGCGAGGTTTGGAGCCTGCAGTGCCTCTCCTGGGGACAAAGCCTGGGAAAAAGGGAGGGATTCTCCGCCTCATCGCAGAGAGCGGGAGAAGGGGGAGCCAGGCGCCCGCTCCAAGGAGTCCTGCTTCCTGCCTTCCCCTGGACGCATGGCTCCAGGGGGGATGCTCCAGGGGCACCGGGAAGCGGCGCTGAGGAGGGGCTCCCGGCTGCACTACAGGGCCACGTCCAGAAGAAATTTCCCTGTCGGCTCTCGCCGCAGCCCCGCACGGTCCCAGCCTGAGGCATCTCGTGCTGCCGCTGCTGCGGCATGCAAGTAACTGAGCGCTCCCGAGGAGCCGACCTGTCCCACGGCACGTCACTTCAGAGCGCACTTGCCAGATTTACTCAGCAGCCTCCAAGAAACAGGGGCAGTAAAAGGCATCTCGCCGTGACGAGGTGCAAGGTGGCCAAGCTAACCCCGTTCTCTCTCTTCGCAGGGCATGGAGTGAGAACTGCAAAGACGCACTAGCAGGACCGTCCCACCTCAGCATCCCGCTGGGTGGACTATGGTGGCAGGAAGATGCTGGCTCGGAAGAGTATCATCCCTGAAGAGTATGTGCTGGCACGCATCGCTGCGGAGAACCTGCGCAAGCCGCGGATCCGGGACCGGCCCCGCAAAGCCCGCTTCATCGCCAAGAACGGGGCGTGCAACCTGGCGCACAAGAACATCCGCGAGCAGGGACGGTTCTTGCAAGATATCTTCACCACCTTGGTGGACCTCAAGTGGCGTCACACACTGGTCATCTTTACCATGTCCTTCCTGTGCAGTTGGCTGCTCTTCGCCATGATGTGGTGGCTGGTGGCTTTCGCTCACGGGGACATGGACGCGAGCATCGAGTGCGCTGCCAACACCACCAAGTGGACGCCATGCGTGACGTGTGTCAGGTAAGGGGATGAGGTGGGATGAAGAAGGGGATGAGGTGGGTGAGTGGAGCTATCTAGGGTCCTGCCCATGCTTCATGTGCACCTGCCACCAACGCTGGTGAGAGACTAGGGGAGCAAAGTGCCCATTGGGGAAACTAGTCTTCTTTGCAAAAGACTTTTGCTAGACAGCCAAATATGGGGTGCTCCAAATGACAAGCACATGGGCCACGTGCACATTGCAGGACGTCTACAAGGGTTTGTGAGGTGCTGAGAGGGGCTGGGACCACCCAACTATGTCCAGGTCTTTTCTGCTTTCTCTTCCACATCGTTCTGAGGCGCCTTGCCAAGTGTGAAGTGATTTTGCATCTGGCTGACGAGAGAGCTGAGATTTCACTCTTCCTTTGTTTTGACACTTCTTTGCTAAATAGGGATTTTCCCAGCTCTAGTCATCCTCGATAATTATAGGCATGGCAGGCGGGAGACGGAGAGAGTGTTGTTGAGTTGTGTCTTTTCCCTTAAGTGGCCACAAGCAATCTCCTGGAGGAGAGCAGTGGGGTTTGTCCAACGCAGCAGCTGCCCCTTGCCAGCTCTATGGAGTTGGCAGGAGGGAGATGACCAAAGAGAGCAAATGATGAATTAGTGCAGCCTTTTCTTCTAGACCATGACTCATGCTAGGACCCGAGGTAGCTCAGCCAACGGTTCCCCAAGCATCTGCTTTCAAGTCATGGTATCTTGCTAAACTTGCCCACCAGATCTACCAGATGAAATAACAACTTTGCTGTTAGTTGCTTTGATGGTTGCTAATACTTTTAAGAGTATCGAATCATTGGGTATGAAGTAATAGTTAATATTCTAAAGATATGCACAAAATAACAGCAAATATTTTTAAAATTTATTTCACAGAGATTTAGGCCCATGAATATCTTAGGAGAGCTTTTTTGGGTAGGTCTCACTATAGAGTTATGGGACACCTTGTTTTGGAAAATTTCAGTGATATATAGAACTTGCACAGCACTTGAATTTTCCAAAATGCTGTGGATTTCCTAAGTTTTGCAGCAATTTTGCCTCACAAAGAGATTATTATGTGGAGAGGAGTTGTAGAGCACTAAAGTAACAGACCTGGGGATAGAGTTTCTGTCTCCCACATCACATGTTCAAAATATTAGAAAAAAATGCTTCTTTGGTTGAAGAACTTCTATGGAAGAAAAATAGACTCTCATTTCTTTTTTTCTCTCTCTCTCTCTTTTTTTTTTCAAGCAGTATTGTTTAGGGAAATCTGAATACTCACCCCAGAGAGCAAACAGCTTTTCAAGTAGTGAATTAAGTTTTAACCAAAAACCTCATTCTACATGGAAATGAATATTCATTAACAAATACATCATTCCATTATTTCTATTAATCAGATCCTTGATCCCTGATTTCCTCACTGTGAAGTGTCAAAATAAACCCCCAAAATAAACAAGGAAGTGTGCCAAAGATTGAAACAAATGGGAATGGAAGAAAAAAAAAATATATCATTCAAAGACATTTCCACAGAGGCTGGATGGTTTCTAAAAGATGAGTTTTCTCTTGCTACAGAAAATAGTGCTATTCTAACTCTGACTTCATTGAAAATATATTTAGAAAAAAAAAGTTAATATAAGACATATTCTCTCAAAAACATTGACTGATTTAGATGATTTAGGACTGTATTATAGAAAGGTCATATAGTTATTGTAGGTTAAGCTATGCACATAGATGCTTCATACTCTGCACCAAATAAAAAGGGTGACTGTCATTTCAGTTCATATGTGAAGCAATGTGCTGCATGTCCTGTAAGTGAACCCCGAGATACTGATTTTGTACCTATGAGACTTTGGTGAGTGTCATCATCTGTGTCCAATTAAACAAAGAGACTAAAGACTTGATGTATATGTGGTAGATGATATCATGGTGCACTGTAAAGAACACAGTAGTTTGTGCTTGGACTCTTTGTGGAAAATGTGTTTGGAATGGTTGTGGACAGCATCCTCTGATGTCCAGAACTGTAATGCATAAGGGCCGTTTGAGTTAACTCACATGCCTACATCCCAGTTATGTGATGAAATTTTCCAGCTGGTCTTCCCATGGCAGTGAGATAAACCAAAGCTCTGGGTCATTGCCATGCACAGAGGAGGGATGTGGGGGCCCCTGCCCTCCTTCTGCAGCCTGATCCAGCATGGTTTAGTCACAAGGAGAGCAAGTATTTTGGAGGTTGTGTAAATCTAGGAATTTCCCCTTTTCTGTTAAAGGGGTTCACAATACAGAAAGGCAGTTAATACAAATGAAATGCTGCAGATTTCCCAATTTTCCAGGCTGGTGGAGGAATTTCTGTGTGCAAGCCAACTGCTCACATATCCCCAAACCTCCAGTCCCCACCGAGGTCTTCATGTGATGGAGAAGATGTAAGGTCATGGCCATTGTTAGA
The DNA here is from genome assembly GCA_013389825.1 of Crypturellus undulatus. Classification (NCBI taxonomy): domain Eukaryota; kingdom Metazoa; phylum Chordata; class Aves; order Tinamiformes; family Tinamidae; genus Crypturellus; species Crypturellus undulatus. The sequence continues at coordinate 252,795 of VWPW01018745.1, forward strand.
GGCGCTGTCCACTAACACAAGGGAGAGTATGTGTTATCTCCTGAGACTTCCAGTCCTATCTAATGTTACAGCTGGTCTTTTAGGAGTTCAGGTTCTCAAGTCTTCCCCCTCACCATTAGATGCTCTATCGGTCATGCAAACACTGAGTCATTGGCTGCGCAGTGCTTTTGCTGACATTAACAGGAGTCTTAGGCATACCAGGAATGTACAAATAGGCTCTAAAGTTTACTTAAAGAAAGTAAGCACTAGGAACTTCTCAGTCTATGTTCAATGGACTTAGAGGTAATTTTGTGCAATTTTCTTCGACAGGTCTTTCACTTCTGCTTTCCTCTTCTCCATTGAAGTTCAGGTGACCATTGGTTTTGGGGGCAGGATGATGACAGAAGAATGTCCCTTGGCCATCACAGTCTTGATTTTGCAGAACATTGTGGGGCTAATCATCAACGCCGTCATGCTGGGGTGCATATTCATGAAAACTGCGCAAGCTCACAGGCGGGCAGAGACCTTGATTTTCAGCCGTCAGGCGGTCATTGCTGTTCGAAATGGCAAGCTTTGCTTCATGTTTCGAGTGGGAGACCTGCGGAAGAGCATGATCATTAGTGCCTCTGTGAGAATCCAGGTTGTGAGGAAGACTACTACCCCTGAAGGAGAAATCATACCCATTCACCAAGTAGATATCCCTGTGGATAACCCCATTGAAAGCAACAATATTTTCCTTGTGGCTCCCTTAATCATTTGTCACGTCATAGACAAGCGGAGTCCTCTTTATGATATCTCTGCTGCTGACCTGGCTCTCCAAGATCTGGAGCTTATAGTGGTACTTGAAGGAGTTGTAGAAACTACTGGCATCACGACTCAGGCAAGAACCTCCTACATAGCAGAGGAGATCCTATGGGGTCACCGCTTTGTGCCCATTGTCACTGAAGAGGAAGGCGTGTACGCAGTTGACTACTCCAAATTTGGCAACACCATCAAAGTTGCAGCACCTCGTTGCAGCGCTCGAGAGCTCGATGAGAAGCCATCGATTCTCATCCAGACCCTTCAGAAGAGCGAGCTGTCCCACCAAAACTCCTTGCGGAAACGCAACTCCATGAGAAGAAACAACTCCATCCGGAGGAGCAACTCCATGAGGAGAACGAATTCCTCCCTCATTGTGCCCAAAGTACAGTTTATAACGCCTGAGGGAAGCCAGAGTGCCTCTGAAACGTGATATTCAACTTTCTGCAAGATTGAGGGGCTTTTAAAGGAGGAAGCACCCATAGCGTTTTGTTTAAATTTGCTTTTACTTAAGAAAGTGAGATCATGATGCAGACCGGGACTATTTATTCTACTGCTTACTGAAAGCACCACCTAATGGCACTAGGAAACACTTTAGCACTTAGTGTATGAATTAATAAAAGAAAAAAGGGCACGTACGCTAAAGAAAACACTGTTCACTCATGTAATATAGCATGTATTTATAGGTGTTTTAGTGGCAGGCTAATTTTTAAAAACATATGTTTCCCATCAAGAGTCTCTTTCCCATCTTTTTTTGCTGGTTGTTACAAAATGTATTTTTTTTCTATGTAACTGACACACCTCCAGGCAGAAGTGAGTGCATTTGCAAAACCGCTGCATATCAACAACTCCCATGGACTTTGTGGGGATTATGAGGATATCTCTCTTTTGGGGCTGAATCCCTTCTTCCCTTGAAATGAGGAGCCAAATTCCTCAGTGATTTCACTGGAGAAGAGCCAGGATTTGCCTCCGACTCTGCACATCTCTTGTTTCCACTGGTTTATAGCAAAGTCCTTGAGAGAGAATTTCAAGCCTGACAAACCAAACTGACCCTATTTGTGAGCGCTGAGCTCTGCTATGGTGCCCTTGTGGGCAAGATGCACTGCTGGACTACAGGGTGCATTTGCAATGCACACTCCAGTCTGCCGTGCTGCCAAATGAGCGTTTATTTCTGTAAATTATTCAAGTTGAATATAATACACCATTTTAACGTTCCCTGCTTTACAGTGGAAGACCAGTTCTTCTTTCTCTTACAGATTAACATGCTGGAGGCGATGACTTTACTCCCTTCACTTACATTACTTTTTGTAGGATTAATGTTGTATGCTTTAGTAGAAGATTACTCCTTCACCAGCGGGTACTTACTGATGCATATGAGAGGTAATCATGCCAATAATTTTAGAGATAATATTTGCAAAACCATCTTAATGTTTTCAGGGGTAGTTGGAATTGGCTGCTGCCAACAAGTTATTATTTTTCGGTGCTGTCTCACTTGTGTTTTTGTGCAATAGAACATTGATAATTAAAAAAAATAGCTTTTGTCTTCAGATTAAAATGGGCATTCATTATCTAGAGCCACTGCAAAATGTTACTAGAAGTCTTTCTACAAGTATAAATGTCTGGTAAATAATTGTATTACACAAAGCTAAACTGAGACACACTTTTTCCTAGAGGCACACTTTCTTTTTCTCTGAATAAGAGGTATAGTTATACACAAATTACAGCTCATGTTACAGGAGTTGCCTTATGTCCCTGGTTCAAGAGTATTATTATTGCTGTGCTGTTGGCTTCTAAGAGCCATCCAACCTTCTGATTACTTCTGTAATTTTAAATATATGCTTATTCCTATCAGTTGAGAGCTAGAGTCCATGTCTCAGTAGAAGTCAGCTTATTGGCACTTCCATTGACCAGCTACAAACCTCATGCATTGCAGGGGGCTGTGGCATTAAGAGGCGCTGCTGTGTCGTACAGGCCCTGTATACGGAGCAGGTGCTCTACAGAACATAACAGCTGACAAAATACTTCATCTGAAGCACTAGAAGAAACTGCAGTCACTGCTAAAAGTGTCCATTCCCTTGTCTGTCTGTGAGTTTTCTCAGACGATGGCTGGGGAACATCTGCAGATGTTCAGCTGTCTATTGTGCTTCCAAACTATGAACATCTGTAGTTTCCAAGAAGAGTCAAATTGGAGCATGTACAATTTGTCTCTGGCCTCTCTTTCCAGGGCTATGAATTTCTTTAGGCGGGTGCTTATATGTATGAAACAGTTGAAATATGATTAAGTTAGATCCTGTAAAAAGCAAATCTTCTAAAAAATAAAAAGTGCCAACAATGATTTATTCTGTCTCTTTGATTTTTCCCTCCAATTCTTTCCTTTTCTTCTGTTCTCCATCCATTCTTCTCTTATTTCTTATTCTCTCCAAGCCATTCTTCTCTTATTTCTTCTTCTCTCCAAGCCTTTTCAAGGATTTCTTTGAGTAATATGTTTGTATTATTTCAGGACTCTCAATATTCCAACTGAGTCCTCTTTCCCACAACCCTTTTCTCATTCTCTTCCAAAGCACATTTTTCCTCCGATTTTTCTTTTTTTCTCTTTTTTTTTCTCTCTTTCACATCTAACATGCTCTTCCTATTGCTTCTGAGCAATTATCATCACTCGAGACCCCATTTCGATGCAATGATTGAACAAAAGCCCCTTCCCTGAGCCATGAACACTGCATGCATGAGGCAGGGCTGAAAAAGCAGCTGGAGCGAGCTGGTGTGCCAGGAGGAAGGGATGTTAATTTTTCTCTCTTTTTTTTTCTCTCTTTCACATCTAACATGCTCTTCCTATTGCTTCTGAGCAATTATCATCACTCGAGACCCCATTTCGATGCAATGATTGAACAAAAGCCCCTTCCCTGAGCCATGAACACTGCATGCATGAGGCAGGGCTGAAAAAGCAGCTGGAGCGAGCTGGTGTGCCAGGAGGAAGGGATGTTTGGGGGGCCGTCCCTGAAGGGTGGGTTTCAGCTCTGCCTTCACTGCCTAAGACCAACTGAGAGGGGATGAGGTGGCCCTACTGCATGTCCCCGGCAACTTTACCCAATAAGAGGGGCTTTATTTGAAATTTGATTTTTTTCTTATTTAAACTGAACCATCAGGATAAAAATGACAAATTAGATTTATATCATGTGGTGTTGTCAGTCACATTCTGGCACCCTTGTGCCGATGTGAATAAAAAGGATTTTCAACAATACTGAGCACCCAGCATCTTCCTTTTAAACCCCTTCTTTTGAAGGACTCGTTGGGGTCCTACACAGAGGAGTCCTTCTGGCTCCTCTCCCTTTACATGTCTCTGAATTATTTGTATCCCTAACATTGGGTCCTGTAGCGGTGTGTGTACATCCATCAGGCAGATCTCCCTTTTGTTAGTGGCCTTCAGTAGGCAGCAGAACTATTTCTGAAGAGCAGAAAAGTGTTTAAAAGGTCTTTTCAGGACAGGTTCAATGCGTGGAACTCCATTCTACTTTTTATGTCTAGCCTTAATTTAAAGAACTTCTCTGCTTTAACTGGAAACAGAAAAGGAGAGCCTTTGCCCAGGACATTCGCAATTACCGTTGTGAAGACATAAAGAGCAAACAAACACAGAGTTTATGAGGAATATACAGTTTAGTGCTTCATGGTTTAAGCCAACCTCTGAGTAATAGGTTTTGGAGGAAACTTTTTTCTTGGCAGGTTATCCCATAACTGTCACCTTCAGGTTTTCTTGCGCTATCTTTTAAAACATCTGGTGCAAGCCCCTCTCCGAAGCAGGCTGGCAAGCGGCTCGCTCACACGGTCCTCCTCCCTTATCTGGGATAAGGCCTTGGTGCTTCCCAGCAATTGCTTCATGCCTGTAGACCCAGGTGGCTCTGGAGCATCATCAGGTCATGGGGTTGACACCAAATGCTCCGCAGGCTCTTTGAAGGCCTCCAAGTCTGGCTCCAGGGAGCATCCGAGGAGAGCACATGTATGCATTCCTCACATATTCAGTAGGCTTCTGACTTAATGCCGTATCTTTCCATAGTCCTTTAGGTCATTGTAGGTCACGGTGCATGAATTATCGCACAGCCATCTTGAAGGTGTTTCAGAGAAACACGATGCCTTCCTCCACATTGCAGAAAGTTCAAGCAAGGCCTTATACTTTTGCTTTTCCATCTGAAAAGCTACATTCACAACCCATTCTTGCTGACTGAAAAAAAACCAAGTGTCTGATTTCTCATGTCTTTTCTTCCTTCAGAAACTTAACATTGAGGACATTCTGTGAAATCAGTTTCCAAGCTGCCTAGAGATTATTATTAGCAAATGACTGTTGCTGCAGGCTGGAAGAGTCATTGGTAGAAGATCATAAAGGAACTTTGGAGAAAAAAAAATATTAGAGATCATCTGATGAAAGGAACAAAACTTTCAATATTTCTGACAAATTATGTTCTCTGAGGACCCCAATATTTCCAAAGCCTTGGGGAGGGTTTGGAAGACACTTATCAAGTGATAAATCACGTCATGTTAGGCTCTGATTTAGTGCTGTGCTATCATTAGCAAGGCTGTATGGCATCCCACAAACAAGAGTCTTACGACACTGGGGCTTTGCAGTGGGTTGGGAGGTTTCCAAGGACAGAAGCATTGGCTCCTCTCCATTGCTGGTCTCCATTGCAGTGGTGAACATCCCCGAGGACCACCAGAAAATGCCGTGTTCCCCTGAGCTCATCTGGCAGCACACTTTAATGGAAGGTATCCTTCCTCATAACCAGCAGGTGAGGGAAATCCCTGATGTGTATAACAAGTGGATGAGAAAAGGTGGAATGGTAAAGTAAATCCTCCCTTTGTAAACGTGATTTCTTCATCTGGGATGTTGGCTTAGCCAGGTGAGAGTTAACTTTTTCTCCTTTAAATGCTTACTTCAATATATATTATCCATGTGTTCATGTTTGCGTCACATCCAGACTAATATAAGCTGATAGGCAAGAATTTCTAATACTCCTAGCATATTAATAATACTACTCCTCCCTATCTCTCTGAATTATGTTTCCTATTTCCCTTTAAGAATTCTTTGAACTAGGGAAAAAAGATTTCTCATGTGATAACTAGCCAGTAAGATAACATGTATTCCCACATTCCTTCATTGGATGATGCAGAGAGATTTACCCTGCGGAGACAAGATTCGTGCTGTCCAAGAGAAACAACCAATGAGATTTAGGCCAGGATTCACCAGTGGGCCTGGATTAAAGCAAACCTTTAAGTGTGCTAAATATTCTGTAGATTTATAGATGGAGAGTCTCCCTTCCAACCACAGATGAATAACTAGTTAACAGCAAGGGATATGTTGGAACCACCAAACCATACTGCAAGAGAAGAAAGAAGTTATGTAAAGAAAATTTTCAGAGAAAACACAGTCCATACTTTAGTTCATGTTATTAATAATGCAAACATTTTGCTTATTAAATATGCAAAGATGAAGACAAAAAAAAAGAAAAAAGCAGATTCTCCACATTTAATAAGAGCTAGCATCTTTCTTTTTCTTTTTTCTCTACTCCAGAAAGAGTTGGTCCAGGTGAAGACATTGCTTCTGCCTTAAAGCCTTCCCTTGTTTTCTAGAGGGCATGCCCTTGTCTGAGCAATTTCTTTTGGGCTCTGTACAGAGGTACCTATGAATGGCAGAGGTAGCCCCATGATGTGCGCTATTCAAGAGATCACATTGAAAGACCTAACGGTCTCTTCTGCTCTCCAAGCTTTTGACTAAAAAGTGTTAATGAGCATTGGTCAACAGAAAAGCTTCTTCTGAATCAAAAGCCTTAAATAAAGCTCTGCCTGACGAAATAAATATAAAACACAACCTCAGGGTTATGTTTCACCAAGCTGGTGATTTATTTTGACAAATATGTCATCGCTGAGCCTTCAAACAACAATAATAAATGCCTTTGTGGATAGTTTCTAAAAACTAGCATATCTTATCACTATAGGCATTCTTTTTGTATCCTATTGTTGTTAAATTTTGGCTTAGTAGCAAGGTTGAAAAAGCCAGCTCCTGTGTGGGCCATAGTGAAATTATAATACATTTTAGTTTAACAAGCTGAGATCTACTGCAGGGATTGTGCAGAAATAGAAAAACACTGGAGTGACTGCAAAAGCCTATCATGGTTTGGGACTAAGTGGCTTCACCACATATGGAGCATTGCTGCTCTCCTCAACTTTTGTTTTTGTAACCACAGTAGCCATGAAAATTAATTGCATCCTTCTGTGGCCTAATGTCATTATTCTGCAGGGTTTATTTTTTGATGTTAGGTCATCAATTCGAGGTGATCTGCTTTGGTCTGTCAAATTGTGGCTGCTTCTTCTAATTGTGATAGTTTTTATTTTCAGCCAAGTCCAGAGTTTAAAGCAAAACTGAAGCGATGTAACACTCGCTCAAAGAATGAAACATTAATGAGCTTCAGAGAGAGCAAGTGATAATTATTAGCCCCTTGGGTGGTCAGTTTTACACCCCACAGCATTTCAGAAATATAATAAATTATAAAATACATTCTATATTCAGTCTTGTCCGGTGTTTCTAAATTGTGGTATAAACGTTTTCTATTCCTGGCAGTTCAGATTAAATTGCTTGCAATGTGGTATTTTTTCCACATACAAAACACCAGCGTATTCTCTAAATTTTTGGTGTTAACCTAAGAGGATAATAAGAAATCTGAATCAGATCTCTTAGAGTTAGCTATTTTGTACTGCCCATAGACCAACAGGAAAGATGGAATTGAAGTCTGAATGTGCTTTTGGAAATATTTAATTTAAGCTGATTTTTAAGCTTTGATTATATTGACATATTAAGTTTGTCATTAGCAGTCATTTTTATTTTTCCTTTAGGTACAATTATCTATTCAAATATTAATTCATATATTCTAATTAATAATAAACACTGAAAGGCAAAGAGCCAGGAGTTGAATTTTGACAAATGGCCTGGTTACAGCAGGATACAGCAAGATCGCTTATGAAATAGCATATTTTCTTTGAAGGTTTTCAACAAGTTGTGCTATAGAGGCTAAGTTTTCTGGTGCATCCTTTTCTAAGGATAGAAAAGAAAAGTCACGATGCAATTTATTAGAGGACATTTTGATGAATGACCCCAAGGAAACACACTGCTGGACATGACCACACTTACTATTAAATTCTCATTCTCTACTGCACTTAGATCCATGCTCCATTCTAAAGCACAGCTGTCCTATAATTGGGATCATAAGGCCGTGCCCACCATTAACCTCACGTTCAGCAGAGCAAGCGAAGGAAAGTGCAAGGAAGAGACCGTCACCTCCAGCAGACAGGGCCACACAGCCACCACACACAGTCATCAATCATCCATCTCTGGAGCTGCAAAAAAACCCGGCCCAATCCCTCCCCACTTAGCTAAATCAATTTATCTTGTCTCATGGACATAGGCAAGTATATTCAGCTATGTGTTTTATACATATATAAATATATAGTCTATAGGCAGCTAATTCCCATAGGATTTCAAGTTAATGCATTGTTCAATTCCAGCCTAAGTTACAAAACGATGTTGATTGATAAAGAAAGTCTAAATATGTTGTTCATGAGCAGCACACAGAGCTAAAACACGGTGTAATGAGATGATGGTTTGAAATCATGAAACAGCCACCAGCAATGGAGCCCTGACCCTTCTTGTGCCTCTTCCGTGAATGAATGTTGATGTGCATGAACCCACACTGCCTTTCCAAGAAAAAGTGGGCCCTCTCCTATGGTGTTTTTCCTTGTTTCAGTCTTAAAAGATGGTTTAACTGTGTTTAGTTAAATTTGTAAAGAGTGCAACTCAATGTTGCAAACAGATCAATCAGAAAGAACCCTTAAAAAAGCACACACAAAAAAAATCAAACAATCTCCCAAAACTTTCCATCACGATAGTTTACAGCCTCTCACATTCATAATTAGTAGAAAAAATTAGGTCTAAAATGAAAAGTGTTAAATTACCAAGGGCAATGCTGAACATGGTATTCAGTGGGGTTAGGAAAGCATCCATGGCTAATACTATTCAGGCATATAAAGTAATGGCATGAGATTGGAGAGACCAAAAGTTAAGATGAATTTAACCAAGATTTCCTGACTGTGCACTGAGTGGCAAGCAGAACAGTTCTTGAGGTAGAACTGGTGGAAACTTTATTAATGAGGATGCTTAAAATGGAACCAAATGCATATGTGTACAGATTGCAATCCTTCAAGAGGGAAGCATGCAAACTTAGTTAACTGTAATTTTCTCATTTCAGATGATGACTTCTGGACATTCATTCACTGACAGACAACTAACAAGGTCTGCTGAGCAGAAAGATCATCTTAAAATAGAGAGCTGCACCTTACACAGGGAGCTGCAAGCGATAACTCTTCAGGGTCTTTCCGACGTTATACTTTTGTATACAGTACCACATTCTTTCCTATTCCACTTCGAGCACAGGCCTATTAATATAACAGTAGAATCCTTCAACCTAAATTCTGCTTGTGTACATTATCAAATCAAAGAAGAAAAGAGTGTTTAACTTGCTATTTATACACATAGAAGAGGTAAGCGTTTACACGGCCAGTTTTGGCGGAGGGGATTCTCCCATTTCTTGTTATTTTGCATCGTCCAGCCAACAGATTTCACTTTAAGATTGGTCTCGGGCCACACACAAGAGATTATTTATGTATCAAGAATCACCATGTCTCAGACCCTCTAATGTGCTTTTGATGCAGAAGTGAACCACCATGAAGATTCATCCTGCTAGGATCCTCTCCCCTCTGGGGCCTCAAATTCCCCCACTGACTTTTAGTAAAGCCACCAGCTCCATCCAGGCTGGCAGACACTAAGCAAGGTCTGATGCAGTGGAAGATGCATTTTTTGTTTGGGGGGACAGACTGGGAAAGGGGAAATTTTCATCCTTATTAGGAAAATCTAGCAGTGATTAATGTGACATGATGTCACAGGAGCAGCAGCACTGCTTTTTGTTTGTAACTCTTTGCCATGTGTTCACTTAGGTATTTGTCCATTTTTTTCAGAGAACTTCAAATGAACACTTTTTTTTCCACTGAAGTTCTCAGGTTGCCTTACATATATGTGAGCAGCGGTGGTGCAAAGCCGTTATGTGCCACTGTGCTGTCTGGCTGGGAAGTGGATCAGGAGAGGTATAAAATGAGACTGTGTTGTCTTCCCCCATATAGATTTCCAGGCATTTCATACTTCGGAAATGCCATTTGGAGCATTACATACAGGAAATAAATGACAGTGAAAAACGGTGTGTGTTCAAGTGTCTACATGTGTTTCAAACATTTTGTTCCCGATTTTTTGAGGGATGAAGAGGGAAGGATGGATTGGTTTAGTAGAAACATATTTCAGAGCCCTTTGGAAAATATTGTCCCTTGCAACTTGGCACAGGAGATGTCAGCAAGAGGCCGTGGCAGCTCAAGTCAGTCAGCCAAATTGTTGTCGATACGGACCCTACAACATTGCTCAATGCACACAGAGGGTAGAGACCTATTTTCCAAGAGATGAAATACTGATTAGCCAAAATGCAATCAGATAACTAAGCAGTTTTGTTCACATAGGTGAGTTTTTAAAGCTTTTAAAGGCCGGTCTCAGTATGCATTCGCAAAGAGTCCTGCTAGCTCTCACAACAGAAGAAGAGCTATGGGTGCATGGGGAGACACGAGCAAAACGTGCGCGTTTGGCTGCAAAGAGCCATAGAAGTCGTGCAGCTAGGAGCCTCCCTATCCATGCCAGGGGAGACTCGCTTCCAGCTGGGATGTGTATCGGGACCCTGCACAGCAACAGTGAGGATTGGCCTCTCGTCTTGCTGTTTCCCAAAGCACAGGCGCTCAATGCTTCCCCAGGGAAGACCAAGCTGCCAGAAGCACCACTCAAGAAACTGCAAACCAGAGGCAAAACACATCCCCAATTTCCCCCCACTTTTTGGAAAAAATAATAGCAGTAGGATGAGCCGCCCTTCAGCATACATGGAGGTTTTGTTAGGAGGTAATGGCAGGGCAAGAAGTCCGAAATGGCAGAGTTCAAAATCCTGCAGCAGACTTGCAGAAACACGTCATCCAAGAGAGGAGGAGGAGGTGGTTCCTCCAGGGAACCAGGTGAATGTGGGAATCCACTGTAGAAATCACAAGATACCAAGCTTTTTAACTTAAAGCAGAAGTTACTATCAACTGTTTGTGATTTAAAAAAACATTTTTCTCTAAATGTCCTATTCTTTTTATGTTGTATACAACTGATCTGACTTCAGAAAGGGAGATCTTCAAGTGCGGAGTTCCAGTTGCTTTACTAGTAGGACATCATAACACACAGATACCTAGCCACATGTGAAGTATGAAGCCCCATATGCTGGTATGTTTAAGTGTGGTATCATTGCAACACTGAGGCTGCTGCTACCCGCTGAAACAGCATCTTGACATCTAACACTTAAGGCATTTTACTGAAAGCCGATGCAGTTTGACAAGCTTTGAATGCTTGCTTAAGTCTCCTCCAAATTAGGAATTGTCTCAAGGAAGCCTCTGAAGTTAAACACACGCTTAGGAAAAGAGCCCTCAAGAGTTAACGTGGAAAGTGGCAGGATGTCCAGAGCATAAATACATCTGGAAGGAGTGTTCTCCCAATGCCAGAGTAGCCCTTTCCATGCAGTGTGGGAGTGTGTCCTCCCACACCAGAGAGCTGCTTAACTCTGCACTTACGTACAGGCACAAACACCCTTGTGCAGAGGGTTCTGAGCAACCTGAGCAGGTAGCACAAATGGCAGTAACCAACCGGGATCCATCTCTGCTTGCAGAAAACTCTGTCTGGGCTTTGGTATAAGTGATATCCACAATAATAATCCAGATTGACAAAGAGAGAAGGTAACTGCGGGGGGGAAATCACATTCCCTGAACTTTCATGTCAATTGTCACTAAGGACTGTACTTTTGCAATTTTTTTTCTAGCATTTTTTTCCCAGTAAAAAGAATAAGTAGCAACAGGAATCCTTTTTGTACATCACGGTTCATGGCTATATTTGAAAGAACTGTCTCCTTTTGGATATCAACAGAACCCCAGACACAGCAGGCTGGATTGGTTCTCTTAGAAACAGCAAATTTGCTCCACCACTGGCTTTTACATATCAAAAGTTTCTGTTTCATAAAGAGAGAGAGGAAAGAGAGAAAGAAAAAGAGGAGAGAATAGAAAAAAAAAGGAGAAAAAGTAAGAAGGGAAATCATTAATGACTTTGAATGAAATCCAGTTAGCTTAAAAGGGAAATTCATCATTCCATTTAATAATATTTAAACAACTTTTCAAAGAGAAGAAAAACTATAAGAGGTTAAAAAGGCAAAAAGTCTGAAATATAGAGCTACTAAAAATATTTTAAATGATTTCCTTTCTCTGAAATTATACAACTCAAGGATTTTCCATAGCAGAGTTTACTTTCACTGCATTTTTTCTTACTCTTCTTTTATTCACTAGGTTTTTTTTTTAATACAAGGTCTTTGATTGCTTTACTGCTTGGCTTGTGTGAAGTAATTCAACCAGGAGCTGAACTTATCATTACTACCTACCAGTTCTATCTTTAATCTGGTACTCATATACAGCCTGTTTCTGCTATGAGATGCCTACTCTACCTGTATATATACTTTACTCCATGACGGATGGAGAAGGAGTATTAAGGGATACAGTAAAAATCATGTTCATTCTAGCAAGAGATCATTAAATTTCTGTAAATGTGAATTCAATGTGAATTTAATTCACATATGAATATGAATATAGTTGCAAAATTAAAATGAATTTAGGTATGCTATTGAGTTGTCCATATGCATTATCAGACTGCCCTTCCTGTGGATCTCCAAAGTGCTTTCTAAATATTGTGATTTCAGGCAGTTCCTTCTGGAAACCAGTTAGTTAGGTAGAAGACAGAGGTCCAAGTTAGCTGAAACACATAACTAGTTCTGACCTAATCTCAGTTTCTCCTTCTAGTCCTAAATCTTAACTGGCAAATTGTGGTCTTTTGTAGAGCATGTCAAGTTTTCCAGATGCAATTCCAGCATATTTTGCGAGTGTTATTCATACTGACTATATTCCTCCCAGATAGAACAAACATACACTTTCATTTTATACACAAAAGCAGTGTTTGTTCATAAAAAGCACATTGCTGTGATGGATGCTGCACTGGTTTGCATCGACATCTGCTGGGTCTGGCCCTCAACCCACTATGGCAGTACGTATGGAAACAAGGATGGATGGAAGCCCAGGGATGAATTGGGTTTTCCAGAGCTCATTGCTCTACCTGCCACCAAAACATCGCTCAAGTAGCCCAGCCCAGCTCACTCTTGCTACAAGAGGCAAGACAGACAGGGAGGACAGATTCCTGCATATCCACTCTTAAAAGGCAGTTTTAGTCTTAAGCATAAAGGAAAGCACTTTGCAGTTACATAATTATATGTATTACTTGATGTCAGGGAAAGAAAAATGACTTCTTTCATCTGAGCAAAGCCTAACTAATCATTTGAGAAACAAAATGTCAAACAAGAAGTGTCTCCAGGGTACTGAGCATTCCCAAGGGAAGAAAGAGGCGTATTTCTCCTCAGGATAATTTCCCATCAACAGAAAGCAATGCCATCACACATTTTGCATAGCACAAAATTGATTAGAGACCAGGAATAGCAGATCAATCAAAACTTCTTGGTGTAGGGTTTTTTTTTCTCAGTTTCTACTTCATAAACTTGAAATGAAATACTTACAAACAGTATTTTATACATTTCCCCACCTCCCACCAGTGATACAACTATTTCTTTGCCATTTAAAGCAAAAGAGCTCCATCTCAGGATTGCAATGCAGAATCTCATTGGAATCAAACAAGACCATAGCCCCTGTGTGACTTTCTAATATATATTATCCTACAAGAGGAAAGGAATTGGAAAACACAGCAAGGTTGTAATAACTTAAATATCAGGACTTGGTTTACTGCTGAATTACCTTGCAGAGCATAACTCTGAATGTAAAAGATCATCCTTTCTAGATGATAGTTCTTTGCTTGACAGCCTAGGTTGGAGTTGCAGCAAGAAGAAACTTCTCCTCCTTTTAATCAGCAAACTCAAAACAGATTTGGTGCCTTAGTAAAAAATTGTTGTGACATTTTTTCACACTTTTGCTTCTGTCTGAAATCACAAAAGTTAAGAAGACAGATGTTGTAAGATTATCTTTCATTTAATTGTATCTCACATATGATTTGCACACATCTTTTGTGAAGATATATTTATGACATCAGCGGAAATAGTAAAACTCCTCCTGACAGAATACAGGATAGGATGAAATTACAGACATAGGAATTCATTCTTGTTAGTAATCAAGTCTGGAGGCCCTTTATCATACTGCCTTTACAAGAAGTGAAACCATAGAAATCCACAGACATACTTTCCTCAAACTCCCAAATTTGAGGAGAGTAGAGAATTAGAATAATTTTCTTTACTCTCTGAGTATGTATCTATGCACACACACATATATGTATCTAAGGAATATTTAAGCAGCGAAGATGAAGAGGTATACTTCATTAGACTCACATGTTGATCTTCTAAAAACTGCAGAGGATTTCTTGCAGAAGCCTTTAAAAGATGGATCCTGGTCTCTGCTGCACTGTTGCTTGGATGAAAGAGGGTATAAAGCAGAGCAAGACTCGCGTAAAGAGTGGAAAATACTCTCTGTGATGACAATATTAAGAAAAATGCCACTAAAACATTAGAATCATAGAATCATTATAGTTGGAAGAGACCTTTAAGATCATTGAGTCCAACCATAAACCCTTCAACACCTGATAAACCATGTCCCTAAGTGCCTCAACTACATGTTTCTTGAACACTGCCAGGGACAGGGACTCCACCACTTCCCTGGGCAGCCTGTTCCAAGGCTTCACCACTCTTTCTGCTTAGAAATTCTTCCTAATGTCTAACCTGAACCTCTCTTGGTGCAACCTGAGACTGTTTCCTCTTGTCCTAGTGGTAGTTATTTTGAAGAGGAAATCAACCCCTGTCTCACTATAACCTCCTTTCAGGTAGTTGTAGAGAGTGATAAGGTCTCTCCTGAGTCTTATCTTCTCCAGACTAAATAATCCCAGCTCCCTCAGCCACTGCTCCTAAGGTCTGTGCTCCAGACCCTTCACTATGTTGTCCTTCAGTGATAAGGAACTATTAGATCATGTTTCATTGAGAAGGGAAGGCATGCTGCAGCATGTTTCCTGGTGTTCATCAGTCAGAAGGGCTGGTCATTCATAAAACGTTAAGCTAGAATTTTGCAATCTATTCTCTGAATTTCCCAGAAAAGAAACATATTGTTCCTTAGTTAATAATATCCTACAATGCCATTCAGTTCTGTCACTGAAAGGTAAGGAGATAGCATTAAAATGACTCATACTCCCGGTCTCTGTGTTTGTTGAGACAAACAGAGCCATCCAGAGATATATTCAATAATCATGCCCATCATTTTGTTTGATGAGGAGAAAATGGTGGCTGAAAGAAAAAACTTTCCCAATTATTAAGGGTGTCTGGGAGCACTGCATTCTTTAGTATCACTAGCCTGTCACTTTAGGGAGTTCATTTTCATATAAATCAAAATGTTAACCAGACAGGGTAAAAGAGTTCTCACTGTTACAAAAGAGGCAGCTGGCCAACCCATAAAGATCTAAATTCCTCTGGGACATATGGAAATGGTCATTACAAGACAGTATTTATTTATAAACACATTTGGCCTTGGACTGGAATATATATAGGAAAGGAGCTTATTAGTAAGATAAAGCTTTCCCATGACCTATAGAGGACTCTGCATAGGGACCACAGATGTTCTGTATTAGAAAAGCTGGAAAATTTATGGCAGTGGCCACGAAAAGCTCAGTTTGAAAATAAGTAAATAAATAAATAAAAGGTCATCAGCAAAGACAAGGTTAAAGACACTGGGAAATGGATCTTCCAGGATATTTAACCTTCACTTTTTTATTTGGGTGGAACAGATCCTGACTTGGATTACATAGTCTCTTCCAAGCACCTCTGCTAAAGTTAGCGGAATTATTCTTAGTTTGGATTGGTGCAAACCAAACAGAATGTTACTTTTTTTTACCAACTCTCTTTGCAGGTGAACAAACAGATCACAGAATTACAGAATGGTTGAAGTTAGAAGGGACCTCTAGAGAACATCCAGTCCAACCCGCTCCAGCAGGGACACCTAGAGCACAGGGTGGCACCCAGGCGGGTTTGGAAGATCTCCAGACAAGGAGACTCCACAGCCTCTCTGGGCAGCCTGTTCCAGGGCTCCAGCACCCTCACAGGAAAGAAGCTCTTCCTCAAATGAAGATGGAACTTCCTGTGTTTCAACCTGTACCCATTACCCCTTGTCCTGTCACTGGCCACCACCGAGAAGCATTTGACCCCATCCTCTTCACATTTTCCCCTCAGGTATTTGCACATATTGATAAGATCTCCTCTCAGCCTTCTCCTCTCCAGGCTAAACTGGCCAAGCTCGCTTAGTCTTTCCTCGTGCGATAGATGCTCCTGTCTCTTAATGATCAATCCTTTAACCAAACAGATACAGACCCAGATCTAGACACAGAGATACATAGACACACACAGATGTCTTCCTTTGCAATGGGTCTCTCACACCTAATTTTTGTTAAGGTCTAAGGAAGAACTGTGCTCCTAAAGTCAATCCGTACCATCTTCTATACACAGGCAAGGAAAACAATCTGTCCACATCAGATAAACAGAAAGGAATTCAGCTTCTAACGAATTACTTAAATCATGGGGCTTTTTAACACAAAATTTATTGAAATATAGAATCATAGAATCATTATGAAACATTGGAAAAGACCTTCAAGGTCATTGAGTCCAACCGTACACTCTTCAACACTGTGCCTGCTAAACCATGTCCCTAAGTGCCTCATCTACGCATTTCTTGAATGCTATCAGAGATGGTGACTCCACCACTTCTCTGGGCAGGCTGTTTCTGGTTGACCACTCTTTCCACATTTCCTAATATCTGACCTGAACCTCCCCAGCACAACCTGAGGCCATTTCCTCTTGTCCTATTGGCAATTATTCTGGAGAAAGGGCCTATCCTTGCCTCACTACAACCTCCTTTCAGGTAGCTGTAGAGAGTGATAAGGTCTCCCCTGAGTCTCCTTTTCTGCAGTCTAACTAACCCCAACTCCCTCAGCTGCTCCTCATAAGGTCTGTGCTCCAGCCTCTTCACCAGCTTCGTTGCCCTTCTTTGGACACACTCCAGCACCTCAATGTCTTTCTTGTAATGAAGAGCCCCAAACTGGACACCGTATTTGAGATGCAGCCTCACCAGCACCAAGTACAGAGATCACTTCCCTGGTCGTGCTGGCTGCACTGTTCCTGATACAAGACAGGAGGCTGTTGGCCTTCTTGGTCACCTGGACACATTGCTGGCTCATGTCCAGTTGGCTGTCAACCAACACCCTCGGATCCTTTTCTACTGCACAGCTCTCCAGCCAATTTGCCCCAAGCCTTCTTTTTAAACAGAAAGTTGTAAAAAGCTACTTAATAATATCATGAGGCCTGATTCAAAATTTATTTAGCAGGAGCTATTCTTCAGATGGTGCAAGCTGGCCTGTCTAAGTCAATGCATCATCTCCCACCTACACCATCTCTGAATCTTCCTCTGACTAGACACAGACTGTATCATGTCTTGGCTGTGTCTGAAGCCTTAAGTCAAAGGTTTTGTGTATCCCTGACTTCAGTCTGTGCTCATGAAAGTCAATGAACACAGACTGAGGATATTTGCACAGCTGCAATTCACTGTACACTTTTGGTATGGCTGGCAACCTCCCTCTGACTCTCAGCTGCCTCTTCCTCTGTCATAATCTAGTGCAATCAGATCATGATCTCTTCACTTATCCTAATGGCAAGATACTTCCCCATCATGCACGATTTCCTAAGGCAGCCACGGTTCCCCAGCTTGTTGGAAAATGCTGGCTCCTGCCCTCCAGGAGAGCCTTCTGAGACATATTGCAGCAGCGTGGCATGGTCTGCTGGCTTTTTCAACTTCTAAAATGGCCTTCTGGTACCCAGATGTGCCAGACTGCTGATTGATGCAGCAGAAACTTTGAAAAAAATAAAGTCCAGTTTCTTCTAGCTGAAAGAAGTGTCACAGCACCAGCGGTAAGGCCGCGGAGCACCTGAGGTGATGAGACATCTTACATACTACAGTGGTGCAGTGAGAATGCTACGCCTGGCTGAGAGCACGGCAGTTGTGCACCCAGACGACCTCAATTAGACAACTGAAGTGTACAGCTTCTTCTGACTTCAGAAAGCCAGAAAGGGGATTCATAAACCCACAAAACTGTGGGTACACCTACAGTCTCAGTTTCTTTCACCTACTATTTTCCCCAAGCTCTTCATCTCACACATGTCCCTACCCTACACAGTTCACTGAAGTTTAGAGCAACCCGACTTCCTCCAGGAGCACAAAAGATGATATTTCCACAGCCTGCTCTCTACAGATCCATGGACCCAGACTGGTTCATTAGGACCAGGATGATCTTTCAATGACTTTAAGATTGGCCTTTCAATAAAATCAGTTCCTTCAGCACTCAAAGGATCAAGCCATATCTCCCAGGAGCTGTAAATGCAAGTAGGAAAATACTGATGTTTTCATTGTTACTTTGACTCACATCTCTGATTTCTTTCCAGAAATACTGCGGTTGAACTTGTCATCTCACAGTTTACTAATTTTTCAGGCTAGCCATCATCCCATTAATGGAGACAAATTTAGGGCCTTCACTTCTTCCACACGATAGTCTCCACTGATTGCTCTATCTCTCAAAATGCTATAGCTTCTTGCTGATGAGTACCCAAATAAATATCAAGACTAAGAGATGAAATGATTTTAACACTCTTCTGCAGGGCTTTTGCTTGCAATGAGAGCCCCAAAGCCTGTTTGCCCTTAGCCTTGTTTACTCTCGCTTCCCTTGAAATGACTGGCTGTGTTTCTGCCACCAACACTGCCTGTTTTATCACTAACCTCTGCAGTTCTCACAGAGGCTAGTCTATGTGGAATTTGAAACACTGGTTCACTGCCATTAGTTTATGCTCAAAGCCTTTTTTTCATCTTCCCATGTGAGACTCTGAGTAACCACAAAGGAAAAATTATGATCACAATGAAACTTTTCTTTCCAAATCCTCTGCTGTCCCTGGATACCATGGGAGACCATTTCAGCCACAGAAGGGACAAAGTTATTTATTTTGATTAATGCTTTCCTATCTACTTCCCCTTAGCCATGAGACACGGATCTCTGAGCAAAGGCATATCATCTTTGCATATCTCTGCTCCCCAACCAGACAGTGACCCATTTCAGAAGTCAAACTGAGATCAGATGTTACTCTCTGGTTCACGGGTGAAAAAACTTTGACTCACAAGAGGAACCAGAGGAAAGAGATGTCCATCCTGCGCACTGCTATGTTCTCAGTGAGTACGGCTGGTTCCTTTCCCACATGTCTTTGCTGTTTATTTGTTTTTTTGATTACGCTAACATGCATTTCAACAGCTGGTTCCTTGAGAGTTTTAAAACATACCGAGGAATAGGCTAACCCATTAACAACAAAATAGCACTGGGAGAAAGAAAAAATTGTAACCTGGCAGATGCTAAGCTTATTTTTCTCTTAGTGGCTCCATGTGTTCAAGGAAGTAGTGAGGTAAGTGTGTGTGGGAAGATTTCACAAAGTACGCAAACGACAACATGATGGAGTTGTGTGCGTGATCTGGTTAGAAAAAAAATTATGTCTAGGATGAAATTTTAAAAACTAAAGAAAAGAAAAAAGAAAAAGGCCCCAACCAGTAATTCCTGTGTCAGAAAACTGAAGTTGGAGACATTTACCCCGAAGATTGCTAGTCATAAGGTTCGGTCTGCATCCCAAAACCCATATCCTAAAGGTAGTTCTTGGTCAGACCAAGATTTTATAATCACAGTACAGAAATAACAGCAAAGGCACACCCTCATTGTGTTCAAGAGGCATTTGGATTTGGCCTGTATAATCTCAGCTTTTTGCCACATCTCCCTTTCCCTTTCTGACTGCCCTTTAAAGATTTGAGGTTTTTACAGTTTTCACTGCGTATAAGTGTCTACGAAGAAAAACGCAACTCTGCACTCCAAAATCACTAGCTGAAGTGATCAAGCTATAACTTTAGTTTATCTCAGCCTGTCACCAAAATATGAAAATAAATGACCTTGGTGTTTCTTTTTACAATCCTTATAGAAATAATGTGGGACTTTGGCTGTATAATGACTGTAGCTTGTTTTTTAGAAACAAGCTTGACTTTCTAAACCAGATCCTCCAGTTGTTTAGTCTTAGTTGGAAACCAGTGAACTTTAAAAAAAAATCAAGAAAAAGGAGAAGGGAAGGAGCAGACTGAGAATTAAGAATGTTCCTAATATCTTCCCTGTGCTTTGTCCACCCAAATCTAGATTATTTTTATGACTATCCATATTCCTGGTCCTGGAAATACGATGTCACTTCGTAATGTGATTCCAACAGAAATAACAGGAGAGAAGCCATTTCTTACATGTGTTGCCCTAGAAATACCCACCATATGAAAGGTTTGTTATGAAACAGAGCACTGGCACAATCATTCGACCATAGTTTGTTTAAAGAGCAGTGGAGACAGGGAGAACTTAAAAGAAAACGTGGTTCTCCATCTATCCAAAGGGAGGAGCAATTATTTCCAAACATCAAAAAGATAACGTTGCTAAGTGCAGTTTCAAACGTTGACTTGCCTATTAAACACAGCCCGAAATAGAGAGAGAGAAAAAGTTTTAAAACTTCAAAAAGCAATGGTAGTCACAAGCCAATGTTCCAAAAGCAATTCATGTGCCAACTTTAACCAATTTATACACACACAGGAATATTTTCTCCCAGGATGGTGCCATATTGGAGGAGTCTCTCTAAAATTGAGATATATGGTACAAGATGGGGCGGAGAAGAGAGGCTCCCTGGAGCTGTCGTGGCCATACCTGAAGGATGGGTTCTTGGACATTTAGGACACTTTTACAGAAAAGGAGAACCTAAGAGTCTAGTTTTCTGATCAAGATTTGGAAAAACAGCAGGAAGCCTAGTCAATAAAATAGATATTCCCTGCTATAAAAGCATGGAATTCAGAATAAAGTATGTAAAAACTCACACTGAACAAGAAAGCCTCGATTTCCATTGCTTATAAAGAGGTATTTTTATATGCACAGAAAATATGAATGAGTACATAGGAAGAGATTTCTTGATGTGATCAGAGCTCATAATGCATCTGGAAGATTATGGCTGATTTTAAGAGACGAGGTTCAAAAGAAGTCACAGGAATTCACTGAGCAGCTGAACTAATGAACCCTCCTTCCATAAGGGTTTTGTACCTTATAGTCATTTGACTTCAGTGTCCACGGATGTAAAATTTCCAGGTGATACTGAGCTTAATGAAATGGTACAGAATTTATTAAAAGCAGTCTTATGCAGGATATTTGCAAATACATTTACACTACAACTCTTGCCTGAGTGAAAATACTGATTTTATTAATTTATTTATTTGTTTTAATCTGAGGAGAAAATTAGTAGAAGATAAGAATATGCTACATCTTTGGGAAGATCCAGTGCTCTTGGACTAATGTTAAGCAAACAAAAATAAGTTGAGCAGCCATGAACTTTGAGTAATAAAATACAAGGACATAGTGTAAGAACATAAGGGCAGATGTGTGAGGACAGACCAAATGTTTCTCTAATGCAGCATCATCTCTCCAGGTTTAGTTATGATCACATGTGGCATCTGTTCTTACTGGCTCAAAATGTAGGTGCTCACTGTGAGGACTCACCAGTAAATGGCTTTGTTGAGCTGGGACGCTCAGACTCTGTCCCATTCCCACAGAAAAATGCTATGAAGTGGCCAATAAAAAATATATAGCAAGCAGTATAAGAATGGGTAGTGGTCGCATCCCGAAGGAAATCCTCTCTGCATCTGTGTTTTGCTGTCCAAGGACAGTCTGAAACTGTCTGAGACATGGTCTGATAACCAACAGACCTTGCGTAAGTCTGGTGCCTTGAATACATGTACACTGACAGCACTGGCCAGATCCTGCCACAAGACATGGCACAGCTTTCATGAAGCACCACCTCTTTTTGTTTGTTCTGAACCTACCTCTGACAGTTTCAAATGATGCCCATTAGCTCCTGCATTAAGAGACAGTGCAAAATGATTCCTTACATATCTTCTCCCTGGCACATGATCTTATAAAGATTTGTTGCATGCTCCTTCACAGACCCCTTTTCCAGACTCACNTTGCGTAAGGCTGGTGCCTTGAATGTATCTAACCACTTGGATACATGTACACTGACAGCACTGGCCACATCCTGCCACAAGACATGGCACAGCTGAATAATATTTCATGAAGCATCACCTCTTTTTGTTTGTTCTGAACCTACCTCTGACAGTTTCAAATGATGCCCATTAGCTCCTGCATTAAGAGACAGTGCAAAATGATTCCTTACATATCTTCTCCCTGGCACATGATCTTATAAAGATTTGTTGCATGCTCCTTCACAGACCCCTTTTCCAGACTCACTTAGTCACTCCTGGAACAGAAGCTATTACTCCACATTGATCAGCTTTGTTGTATTTCTCTCAGCCTTGCAGTTCTACTATGTCTTTTCTGAAGTGAGAAGACCAGAACCGTACACGATATTCAAGATATGCCATGGACTGATACAAGGAAATCATGATACTCTCTGTTTTGTTTAGTATTATTAATAATTCCTAACAGTTTGCTTTGTTGACTGAGCTGAGCTCTGAGCTGATATAGAATTTGTGAACTGTGAAACTGCAAGACTGGAAAAGAAATTCCTGTCTCGGGTTCCACATGGGTAGTGTATGTGCTGTTTCTGTCAGCCTTGCTTTCTGCTCAGAGCATGCTCATCACAGGGAGCATCTGAGGAAGTCCCAGGGAATGATGCTGCAACATGTATTACTGAAATACCAGTACAATGGGTGAGTTTTGTTCAAGTAATAACTATCATTTTCTATCACCAAGTTGAATGGCAGCTGCATGAACTGATTAAGAGTAAATTCAAAATCTCTCTCTTTTGAATTTGGAAACTTGATTTCAGGGTCAGATTTCTGCATAAATCAGTGAGATGCACTGGAAATATTCAAAGACGCTACTTGTATGTACTCATTGTACATCCACTATCGTTGAGCAAACTCCAGATTTCTAGATATAAGCAAAGGCAAACGATAAAGCTTCAACGTACTCTGGCTTATTTGTTATGAGCTGTGGTGCAACTGTTCTAGGAAAACAATGTTTAATACCATCATCAGCTAATAAAATGGCTTTCTCCCCAGTGTTTACACGACGGTCTCGTTTTCTTTGAGCAGGCTGGCTTTGACGTTACTGGGAGACATTCTGTGGCAGATATTTACACTCGGCTGGATTCCTGTGGCATCTTCCAAACGCAGCTGACACGGGGCTTGGACCCCAGCTGCCAAAAGACAGAGGAGGACTTTGCACAGCACCTTATCAATTTGCTGTGCTGACTGAGGAGTCTGATTGCTTTTCCAGGCTTTGGACGGCTGGCTAAACCTCCCTGAACCATTAATCTCAGGACAGCTTGCACTAACAGGACTGCTTCGGCGATTTCTGTAAAAATAGACCACAAGGAATGCGTCAGGGAGGAGAGTTTTTGTGTGTTTTACAGCTTCTTGACCTCTTCGGGGTGGATTTTTTACTAATGGGAAGGATTAAATGGAATATCCTGGTGTCTCAGCACAAGGCAGTGACCGACTTGCACAGCTGTTCTTAGTCATGTCTCCCAACAGCATTGCTGCTTTGGCCTTGCTACTGAGCATACAATCTAAAAGGCCTCATTCACTGTATCTTCAGCTCTGCTTCCTCCCAGTAGCTCTAATTTTTCAGGTCTCAAACTTAGACATGACTAATTCTAGTTTTTCTGAAGCTTGGCTTCACTGGAACTGGCCTAGAAAAAAACTAGAGGGAAAGAACAAGTAGGAAATATCTGAAAAGATTTCTATTTTCCTAGACTATAACTTTTTTCCTAGACTATAACTTTTATTTAGTTGGTGATTATGATGGCAGGCCATTCAGACTAAAAAATAACAACACTGAGCAAACATTGTATATCCAGTAATTTAAGATTCATGCAATTTTGGCATCTACATGTTAAGGGAATATATCCTAAGATTACAAACAAGTAAACTGCATGAGATATGGAGCAATTTGTCTCAAACTGGAAAAAAAATCTATTTGCTATATGAAGACTACTTTTTATAAGCAATAATCAAACAAGCACTTATACAGATGAAAACGAAGCATAGGTCAGTGCAACTCCACAGATTGTCATATATTTTCAACTACGTCTAATATACTGGAAAAGTAATGATGATATTGAGTGCTTAGAACCCCCTGAAGCTTCCACCAGAAGACATATGTATTAATCTAGGCACAGATGGAGTTAAGATCTGAGTATAATTTGCTTTGTGAGTATATCATCTCAGCTGCTCTATGCTTTTGCAACCGCGCTGTTTGCGGCTACGCTTCTGCTGGAGCCCGTGTTCTTTCCCACTGACGGACTATGCGCCTGTGGTTTCCCTCGACATGTCAAGTCCAATGGGTGGTTTCATTATCATCTAACAACTTTTCACTCACACCGTGAACACATAAAATTGTTGATCTTTTTCCCCGTCCACAAAACCCAAGAAATCAACTGCGTTGTTACTACCACCTACTGGTGGCCACGGTGTGCTTGTAGCAAGCACTTCTATTACACGCACACACAAAAGCTGCAAAAAAAGCAGCAATCATGGGCAATTTATATAATCTTTCTTTGCTTTCATCGCTCCTTCTGTGGGTATAAAAGGTGCACTTGAGCTGCTCTTAACTCGTTCTTCATAGTGACTCGGGACGTTGAGGAGTTCTCAGCGACTAACTTACAAACGTCTCGTAAATGATTTAATTTTGAGGCTTCCAATACTCAGTCTTTTTAATAAATAGCAGTCTTTTTCTCCACAGAGAGGAAGTTATCCTGCTGCCCTGACACTCCCAGTAACTGCCCTGGTCTTGCTCCCAACCTCTTTCCAGCACTCTTGGTATCCTCTGGGAGAGCATGTTCAGCCTCAGCATAGTCACCATGCCTGGGATGCAGTGGGACTATAGGAAAAGAGTTAGTAGCAAGAAGCATACATTACATAGCTAAAGAAGAAGTTAGAAAAACATAATTATTTTTTAGTTTTCCAGCAGACTCTTCAGTTCCCTGTCAGACCCTCCTCAGTGGTGTCAAGTGACAAGACAGAAGGCAATGGGCACAAACTGAAACACATGAATTTCCGGTTGAACATAAGGAAAAGCTTTCTTTCTGTGGTGGTCACGGAACACTGGAACAAGCTGCCCAGAAAGTGGTGGACTCTCTTTCCCTGGAGATATTTAAAAACTGTCTGGACACAGTCCTGGGCAACCTCCTATAGGTGACCCTGCATGCAGAGGAGGTTTGCACTAGATGATCTGCAGATCCAACTGTTTGGTGAATGTGTATCTGACTCTTTGTAGGTGTTAAATCCATATTTTGTTTAGAGGAGAAGCGCACTCAGCTTCTAACACAAAGTGAAGAACACACGGAGGTAAAGGTTAAAAAGAGCTGCACTGTGTGTTACTGGGAATTTTGAGAAGACATAATAAAGTCCTTAGGACTTCGAAGTCCAGACCTTAGGAGGTGGAGGAACAGCGCTGACACACGTGTTTCGGTGCATGGAAGATCAGAGATCAAGACTTCAAGTCAGCTTCCCACTGTCCAGGAATGTAAAAAGAGTAGGACAGGGTATCTGTATTAAGGGATCAACACTGACACAGAGCATGAGATGAATGTCTGGACAAGGGACAGATATCCCTGAAACTCATTTAATGCATATATTATTTCACTGGGCTGTATCAGAAACTAAGACACAGCTCATGACAGCACGTTCTCTGTGCGTTACAGAATCACACTGAATCCTTACTCCTTTATTTCTTCATCTCAATGACTCACTATCAGGCAATAAAGTTTGGCATAAGTCAATGAATTAGTACTCTTATGAGGAGTATGCTCACATTTACTAAGGTAGCTGTTGTGGTTTCATATCTCCAGTAATTTCATCCACAGCTGATATATTTTAATGCAGGCAAAAAGTCATTGTAATATATGAATATCACTATAAGAACAAGAAAAATAAAGAGTGGTAAGGGACTTGCTACATTTATAAATACTGATTTCAGTTTTCTTGCTAGTTGGGGACCACATTTCCCTAAAGAAATTTTTATCTCCACTTTTTAGGTACTGCTTGTGTCAAGAATTTTCGTCCAGTCTGTCCTGCTGGTTTACTGTCAACTTCATGTAAGTGAAAATTTTGAGCTTCCAACTTCTTGGAGAAGGATATGTGGTTTTAATGCTCACTTGCCACGAGAGGTCAGCATAAACCTCGTCAAATAGCAGCTAGTTCTGATTACCAACGTTTAGAGGGAAAAGTTACCAAGGAGATGCATCCACTCTCTCCTTCATGCAAGCAGAAATACATTTACAAATACATACATATTACTAATTATATTGATATTACTAATAACACATTACTGATTACTACTCTAGGTGGCCCTGCGTGTGCAGGGGGGTTGGACTAGATGACCTCTAGAGGTCCCTTCCAACCTTAGGCATTCTATGATTCTATGATTCTATGATTTCAGCTTGACCCTTTTTCATAGCACAATTGCTCTGGACCACACTGGAACAGGAGGGTTTCTAGAGCTATTTTTCTAAGAAAAGTATGGAGGTTTCTTACCTCCTTTGTGGTAGTCATGGTTAGCACGTCCTTCCAAAAAATGCACCCCAAAGCCGCAAACCCATCTCCAAGGGACTGCGCAATAATAGGCATAAAAAGCCAACTAAATGCTACTGCTTATGAGATCATTTATGGGATTTAAAAAAAGGAAGACAAGCATTTGTGCAGGTTTTACTGATGTGGCTGGCACGTGGCCTTTGGACTGAATTTCCTTCTAGGTGCACACACAGCTCCACGGGGTCACAACCAGGCTTTTCATCCAGTCGTTGTCCCTGTGAACCTAGCAATGACACCTCTGAAAGGTAAAGAATATACTGGGGTGAATATGGTGAGGTGGGCAGCAAAGTGTGCGTGCTGATGGCACTGGAATTTCATATAAACTTTCCTGGGAGAAATGATCTCATGACTGGGTATGGGATTCACTGGAAAATTAGGAAAGGAAGCTCCTACTTTTTCTACCAGTTGTTACATTAAGCATTAAAAACTACAAGCGAACACAGTTGCGGTCTAAGGCAGCTGTGATTCTTAGCTCGGTCAGTAGATGTCAATGATGCACATACATACACAGGGACAATATGGAAGAAGGAATGCTTCTAGGGATTAAAAGAAAAAAAGCAATTTCCTTTTTCCCCCTCTGGATTCAAGATGCAGTCATTGGAAAAGAGAATATACATCAGAGGGAAGATGTTCCTCACAAATATTCGAGATTCCTGTATCCCACTTGCAAATATGATGGCACAGCAAAACCAGGCAGTGCCGACACAAGGACTGTCTTGTATCATTTCTGTACAAGTTTTGGCAAACTTTCATTCATTCTTTGTGAAAACACTCATTATTACCTTCCCTTCTCAGACTAGTGCCTCATGCACTGTTCTAACAGCTAAATGCAAATTATGGTTAAATTGTTGGGCTAATCCTAAATCTCGCCTCTGTTGAAAACTATTTAAAAGGATTGACTCATTACACTTCAGTGCAGCTTATAGCCACTGATTAATAGCATGGTTTATTTTGCTAGCATAAGTAAATCAAGCAGGAAAAACTGAATCTTATTCAGGAATAAATAAAATGTAACTTTCAGTCCTTCAGAAGCACCATCGTTTTACAACTTGCTGAATCCTATGCAACACTGGAAAACAACTACTAAAAATGTGCAACCCATCCTGAAGAGTCCTAGGTAAATCACTTCACATCCCTCTTTTTTTTTTTTCCGCAGGAGAAAGTACCAGGTAACAATAAAATGCTGAAGTGCAACATCTTGATAAATTACTGAGAACACTCATCTTGTTTCCCCGTTCTGAGGTCTCCATCGCTGGAGCTGGGAGAACCTGGCATCACAGGCATGAAGGTGCCTGGATAGGAAAAAAGAGATGCTTTAACACCTTGAGCTCAGCAATGATCATCTAACAGGTTTCATGTCAGGTAGTATATGAAGGCACTGGTGAGACAGCTATGTTCATACATCTTCATTAGTTCTTCCTAGCATGGCTTTATACCTTTCTAAATGATCTGTCCTTCCAATTTCTTTCTAAAATCCTTTGCTAGGCACCTCAACAGAACATAGGCTGCCTGAGAACACTAAAGGAGGATCAGATGGACTTAGAAGACTAGGAAAATTTTTCAATTTTCAAACTAGTAAAGGACCCAGTGAAAGCATCGATTCTTTTACATGATATGCGAACAAAAGAGCCCTGCTTGAACAAAAAAAATACTTTGCTTGCTTATTTTTTTTGTTGGCACACCCACATATATATATGTGCACAGTCAGACTTAGACGCACAAACCCCAGCTTGAAAACCACTATTTTTTTTCCCTGAAGACATTCTCTAGCAGCAGTTCATGCCAGACATTTCAGAAAGGGAAAAAAGAAAGGAAAATAAAAAGTTATTTTGAAGATACAAATCAGTAGAGGAAACTTCTTACTGATATGAGGCATTTAGATTTTCTCATTTAACTCATTCTCGTGAATAAGAGCAGGTATTTCTCATAACTCTGGGTAATATAATGTTAGACATTATCAGTCATGTATGTCAAGTCCTTTTAACTTGCTAGCGCATCCTTAAATCACAGAATCACAGAATGGACCTCTAGAGAACATCCAGTCCAACCCGCTCCAGCAGGGACACCTGGAGCACATGGCACAGGGTGGCACCCAGGTGGCTTTGGAAGATCTCCAGAGAAGGAGACTCCACAGCCTCTCTGGGCAGCCTGTCCAGGGCTCTGTCACCCTCACAGGAAAGAAGTTCTTCCTCACATGGAGGTGGAACTTCCTGTGTTTCA
Source organism: Crypturellus undulatus (assembly GCA_013389825.1). Lineage (NCBI taxonomy): Eukaryota > Metazoa > Chordata > Aves > Tinamiformes > Tinamidae > Crypturellus > Crypturellus undulatus. Next base: position 281,727 of record VWPW01018745.1, read on the forward strand.
ACTTGTACCCATTACTCCTTGTCCTATCACTGGCCACCACCGAGAAGACTTTGGCCCCATCCTCTTCACATTTTTCCCTCAGGTACTTGAACATGTTGATCAAATCTCCTCTCAGCCCTCTCTTCTCTGGGCTAAACAGGCCCAGCTCGCTTAGTCTTTCCTCATGGCGACAGATGCTGCAGTCCCTTAATCATCTTTGTGGCTCCACGCTGGACCCTCTCTAGAAGCTCCACGTCCCTCTTGTCCTGGGGGGCCCAGAACTGCACCCAATACTCCAGCTGCGGCCTCAGCAGAGCTGAGCAGAGGGGCAGGGTCACCTCTCCCAACCTGCTGGCAACGCTCCTCCTCATGCAGCCAGGATCCCGTTGGCCTTCTTGGCCACGAGGGCACATTGCTGCCTCAGGGTTAACTTGTTGTCAACCAGGACTCCCAAATTCCTCTCCACGGACCTGCTTTCCAGCAGGTCAACCCCTAATCTGTATTCATGCCTGAAATCATTCCTCCCCACAAATAAATTAATCATCAAAAATTAGCTTCTCATAGGTTGACTCTGCACTGCAAAGGACAAGCATTCTTCTCTGTGAGTTTTAATTTTCCTACTTTTCCCTTAGTGCATCTAACTTGCAAAAGGTTTCTTTAAAAGAAAGAATCAAAGCTTTTTAGGAAGAAACATACAGAGATGGGGAAGAAGTGAAAGCATAGAGGAAAAGTTCATAGTTTGCCTCAGGCAGTCTTTGGTAAAAACGCCCATGGTAAAAGCTCTCGCTACTTGGCCAAGCCTGCAAACAATGCTCAAGCCTGTTTTCCCAGCTATTTTTAGGAGTTAATCACTCTAAAACTCTATACCTCCCTTTTTGGCCACAGCACAAGCCAATAACACGAAGTGCTTTAAAATCAAACTTCTATACCCGTCTTTTTCCTAAAAATTTGCTCCATGACAATTTTCTCCCTTTAAAGAGAGTTCTGCTCACGCCACCTAAATTTACAAGCTGCCTTGCAGAACTGCAGCCGCTGAGTCATCCTGGAGGAAGCACAGCCTTGCTTTAAAAGGAGAGCAGCCAAACTCCTTTTTTTTTCCTTCTTTTTTTTTCTTTTTCTTTTATAGGAAGAATAGCCGTGAGTGATGTTTTCACACTGCACACACATACATATACTACTGGAATATGTGTTGTAAGCTGGGGTCTAACAACCCAGAGGAACTTTTTCCTTATCGTCTTCTTGGCTGTGTTATTAGCTCTAGGTATTCAAAATCATCAAGCAGGTTATTATTTCTGAAATAGGGCAGTTTTCTATGATCTCCCCTGCCTTGGCTCTTGCTAAGGTGTGTTTGTCAGTTTGTTCCTGTTCCTCTGAAGAGGAAGGGAGTGACTGAGACTAGAAACTGCCTCTTCCGGATGAAGCAGAGACTCCCTGGCGTATCTGGAGGTTTCCAAGTTGTGCACTTCTACAAAAAAATCTCCACCCGCTTGTGTGGATTGGTGATGGCTTCATCCTTAATAGGAGCTCTCCTTTTTTTTTATTTCTTCCTTGTTTGTTCCTCATATCTCTGGGACATGAACCTGATTTTCATGGCAGTGGTATATTTTTGCTTAGCCCACGCATGTGTGTGTTTGTTGTCATTTTTGTTGTTTTTTTAAGACAAAGTGATTGCTTAGAGGTGACTTAAAATTGCTGCTACACTTGCCCTTCAGCATATTGGAGAGCATTTTCTTGTTATTGTGCCTGAGTAACTCTTACACAATTGAGGATGCAGAAAATAGCAGAAAACAAAAATAGACCTAAAACCTTTTCTGGAAACCATGCTGGTTCTACTACTGTATATTCCCTGCCCTTCTGCTGAATGATTTTGTACATGTTCCATATCACTTGCATATTGCTATACAGAATATCCATAAGGGATGAGGTTCTCTGCTGCTAGAAAAATAGACCTTTCTAATTAAAAGACATCTCTTCCTCCTCAGCACCTCCATCCCCCCGTGGTTCAACAAAACCCACCAACCAAACACAAAACTATTTGTCCCTGCAGGTGAGTAATTGCCCAAGGGAGGGTAAAGGAGTGGTGACGGCTGTGCAGAGTGTGACGAGCACTGAGTGTTATGCAGAGCTTTTATACAGTCCTTGCCAGTGCAGGAATCTGTCCAAAGATGAATTTTGCAATGGGAAACTACACTGCATTATAGTTCCTGTTGCATTTGCCTGATGAAACTAACTGCCACAATCCAAACCTTTTAATTCTTAGCTCTGTTCCTAATAAGCCTAAATCTGTAAACATTTCTATGCTGATGATGCCACATCACTGAGTAGATTTATTTTTGGCTTACTTTTTTCACCAGTTTAGTCTTTTGCTATTTATTCTGTGCTGTCAGCCATACGAATAATGAGTCTTGCTCCCTTTTGGTGTATGGGTGACCGACTTGTTAGAAAGCGTGTGAACTTCTCAGGCACAAGCAGATTAATTTGCCGTCAACACCCCTATCCATTTGTGATACGGTATTCAGGTCAAGCGGAGCCATATTCTGTGCTCACAGGAATAGGCACCAGTTTGTGCAAAGGGCTGAGGAAAAGAGGGCTGAACACGTGCCAGTCCAAAGCAGCTCAGAAATATTATGTTATCATCTTCGGGATTGTTTTTTTTTTTTCCACAGAATAAGCAGGCAGGAAAAAAAAAATACTGCAGTCTTTTTTTTTTTTTTTTTTTT